>LPNX011123427.1:3358-120528 GCA_001517045.1 Pseudotsuga menziesii | reverse complement strand
TATATATATTCAGTCCTTTATCCGATGTAGATAAATTTAATAGATAGAGTAGGTACTACTATTTCTAAGGAATGAATCATACACAAACTATAAAAGAAATTATTTACATTTTTCAGTCAGAGTTAATAACAAATCATTACATGTACTCAATCAACTAGCTGTACTAGAGTACTTCCTATACTAGGCGTGGAAAAATGCAGTGTGGTAATTTAATTTTATTTACTACTCATTTAGAAATAATATTACTGTCTTTAAAACATAATTTAAATATCCCTAATTTATAAATACACAATACCCTATTCGGTGTAAACCCTAATCAAAACAATAACATGCATTTCGTTGAAAACTAATAGTCATTTGCTGAAAACAATAAACAAATTATAAATAATCTGAACAAAAAAAAACCTATAAAATGATGATTTGACAACAACTTAAGGAGGTTGTTCCTCCCAACCAACTCCTGGAGAAAGCTTAGTCTACACTTCCTCAGGACCCTGGAGCCTGTCTCCTGGTCCTCCTCATAGAGTACTGGGTGAAGGATGTATCCTTAAGACTTTTTGTCACTTGACTAGTCAAATTACAACAATAATTCAATCTTGCTTACAACAGTAAGAAATTCAGCCTTACAGTTGCATAAGTTCAGTTCTCAATAGTTAACCACTTAAAGTTACTCAGTAATCCCCTCCATCAAATTTCTCATGTGCACTTCATTCACACTGAATGATCACTCGTCCAGAATGAGTAGCCTCAGCTGTCTTCAATGGGAAATTTTATAATAATGCCTAGGTCTTCTGGGTTATTTTTCACTTAATGAGCCACCTACTCCAATTCCACTTTCTTGGGGAATCATGACAAAAAATATAGAGAAGTTGCCACCTGCAACAGTTAGAAGTAGTTTGAGGATGCTGCCACTTATCAGTATACTCTCCACCAAGTATCCTCCCCCAAGTGACCATTTAACACTCTTTTAACATCTTCCCTAAGCTGTTGTCTCATCATTTATTTATTTATAAATAAAAATTTGGAAATACATTAAATATTCTTAACCCCACTTGGTCATCCATTACAAACTTAGCATAAAATATAACATAATGTTCCTCAATAACATTAAATTGTTTTTTTAATTAGGGCATGTGACATACACACCCCCTTAATTTATAACATCATCCTCGATGTTATTTATTCCTCGTCCTCAGAGTTCCCCTGAAATAGAATTGGATATGCATCCTGCATATGACTTTCCAATTACCAGCTGGCTTATTCTAGACTGAGGTGCTTCCATTGCACCTTAACTTGACCAATGGTGCGATTCTGAAGCGAGATCTCCTTCCTTTCAAGGATACAATCCGGTTCCACAAGAAAATTTTCTTTGGGTTCCACCTGTACATCATTCCAATTAATAACATGAGTAGCATCATGTCCATATTTTTTAATACAAAAATATGAAAAATATTGTGAACTCTTAGATTTGGTGGTAGAGCTAACTGATATGCTACCTATCCTATCTTGGACAGTATTTCAAAAGGACCACAATATCAAGGTGCTAGCTTGGCACATCTACCCAAACTTAGAGAACTCTTTTTAGGTCTCACCTTAATAAAAACATGTTCACCTACCTGGAACTCCTTTGGAGTTTGTTTAAGGTATGTTTGGATTTTCTGTCAATATTGCGCGACTTTCAAGTTACCTTGTACCTGCTTTGTAATTAACTCCATCTCCTTCAATAATTCAGGTCCTAATACTAACCTGTCAACTTGATTACT
Source organism: Pseudotsuga menziesii (assembly GCA_001517045.1). NCBI lineage: Eukaryota > Viridiplantae > Streptophyta > Pinopsida > Pinales > Pinaceae > Pseudotsuga > Pseudotsuga menziesii. The sequence continues at coordinate 118,765 of LPNX011123427.1, read as the reverse complement.
CCAAGAGATGGCAGTGTTTCATTTTATTCCATACAAAACTTCAAAGGGACTATATAAAGTGGAAGCTTGATAATGATTATTGTAAGCAAATTATACCAGGTGTAAATAATCCTCCCATTTACCTAGCTGCTCCTTTACATACATTCTGAGTAGATCCTCTAATACCTAATTTACATATTCAATCTGTCCATTAGTTTGAGGATGGAAAGAGGTACTAAAGTTTAACGTAGTATTTAATCCTTTAAACAAAGATTTCCAAAAATTACCTGTAAATTTAGGGTCTTGGTCTAAAATTATCACCTTTGGTATTCCATGCAATCGAAAAACTTGTTTTATGAAAATATCAGCAATATTTGCATCTTTATAAGTAGTTTTTACAGGTATAAAATGGGCTTCTTTACTCAATTTACCAACCACTACCATTGTTGAGTCATTTAAGTTCTAATTTCTAGGTAGTCCCGTAATAAAATCAAGGCTAATTATCTCCCATTTCCAACTAGGAATAGGTAATGGCTGAAGTATCCTAGCTAGATGCTAATGTTCATTTTTTACTTGCTAACATTCAAAGCACCTAGAAATATATTCTTCCAGTTCATTTTTCATGTTTGGCCAAAAATAATCCTTTCTTAGCATGGTTATAGTTTTCTGATAACCCGGATGCCTTGAATAAGGATATTTATGAAATTTATTTAAAATTAACAGCTTACTCTTAGGTACATTAGGTACGTATAATCTATATTTATACAATAATAATCCTTTTTCATTCAATATGTACCCTGTACTTAGACTTTCTATTGGAATTTTCTTTTACTTTTGCTTGTAATTTTTTATAATTTTCATCTTGTTCTATTCCAGCTTTAAGCTGTTATTCCAATTCTATTGTATAAGTGTTGATGGATGTTTTAAAATTCATCTTTGCATTTCTAATTAATGCATCAGCAACCTTATTCTCATTTCCTTTAATATGTTGAATTTCAAAATCGTATTCACTCAAAAAAGCTAGCCACCTAGCTTGCCTAGCATTCATGTTTGACTGATCCAATAGACATTTCAATCCTTTATTCTATGTCATTAATATAAACTTTGTTTCGATTAAATGATGAAGCCACATTTTTAAAGCATGTATAATAGTAGCTAACTCTAATTCATAGGTCGCATAATTTTTCTCATGAACCTTTATCTTCCTAGACTCATAAGCAATGGCGTGTCCTTCCTGAGTTAAAACTCCACCTAAATCATCATTGCATGCTTTAATACATAATATAAAATATTTATTAGGGTCATTAATTCTTTGAATTGGTGCAGTTGTTAATAATTTTTTTAACTTTTTAAAACTATATTCACATTTATGTTTCCAATCAAATTTCTTCCCCTTTTTTTGCAAAGATGTTATCACGATGTTATAGGATTTGCAATTCTTGAAAAACCTTCGATGAATCTTCGATAATAACCAATAATCCCCATGAATGATTGGACGTTAGTTACATATTTTGGGACTGGCCAATATTCAATTTTCTTTTTCTTTTAGGGTTCATAAGAATTTCCTTCTTTAGTCACCACATGACCCAAATACTGTATTTTATCTTTAAAGAAGTCACATTTACTAAATTTTGCAAAACATTGATGTTCTCGTAACTCTTGTAAGACAAATTTTAAGTGTTCTTTATGTTCCTCTTTAGACTTTGAGTAAATTAAGATGTCATCAATATATATGACCATAAATTTATCCACATATTTGTGCATTACATTATTCATCAGACACATAAAAATAGTTGGGGCATTAGTAAGCCCGAATGGCATAACGACAAACTCGTAATGTCCATATCGAGTCCTAAAGGTTGTTTTAAAGATTTCTTCATCATTGATTTGGACCTGGTCGTATCTAGATCATAAATCAATATTTGAGAAAATCGTGGCTCCACGTAGCTGATGAAACAGATCATCTATGCGAGGTAGCATGTATCTGTTCTTTATACTCATTTTATTTAGTTGATGATAATCTATACATAGTCGTAGAGTTCCATCCTTTTTCTTAACAAAGATGACAGGTGCCCCCTAGGGAGACACACTGGGTCTAATGTAATTATTATCAATGGGTTATTTTAACTGTGATTTAAGTTCATTCAATTGTAGTATATTCATCTAAAAAGGAGCTTTCGAGATGGGAATTGCACCAGGTACCAGAACAATAATAAAATCTACCCGTTCCGGAGGTAGTCCCGGAGTTTCTTCCGAAAATACATCTGAATATTCCCTTAGAATCAGAATATCTTCCAATTTTAATTTATCTCTATTGTTAGTGTTTTCTTCATCGATGACTTTTACAAAAAAATCCTTACATCCTTTCCTAACAGCTCTCTTAAGCTGCAAAGCACAAATATCCCTTACGACTGTTTTCCTAGGGATTCGCTTTACATTTATTAACTTTCCATTGCTATTTATGCATGTGAAGGTTTTATCAAATCAATTTAGGACCACCCTATGCTGTTCTATCTAATCCATACCAATTAACATATCATATGAAGCTAAAGGTAACACATTGAGATTAACAGAGGTTTCAAATTGATCCATAATTACTACACAATTCGTTACAAAGCTAATTACTTTTCTCTTTGCACCAGTAGCTAGCTGAAGTAACCAAGATCTTGCAAACGTTTCAACTAAAAGCTTACACTTTTCTACTAAACTACGAGAAATATAGCTCAAACTAGCTCCTAGATAAATTAAAATAGATATAGGCATTTGATTTATCTTACCTTCTACTTCCACCATGGAAGTTTGATAATCTGCTTACAGGTTCTCTAATGTTGCATTGATCCTAGCATTTGTCCTCACTAGATCACCAACAATCATCTCCTCCTGTATTGTATGTATGTTGCTAACAATATTTTTTCCATTTGGGTAAAATTGATGCATAATGCGGACCATTACATTCCCAACACTTTATGGGTTCCTTTCGTTCAAAATTATTTGTATAGTTATTGTGGTTGTTAGCAGATTCTTTATTCTTTTGATTATTTGGATTGTTATGTGAATTACTTTTGTTCCATTGGAAATTTTTAATAGGAAAATTTATGGTGTTATTATTCTTAAAATTTCAATTATGCACAATATCTTTCTTTTTCTGTTCAAAACTATTATTTCTTTTGGCCTTCTAGTTGGTCATCCTTTCCTTTTTACGATTTTGTTCATAAAAAAAATTCACTTTTCTCATTACTTATTCTAAATTTTTTGGATTGTCATACTCAATTTTGTCCTTTATATTATAAGGTAAACAACCGAGAAATAGCTATACCTTAGGTTACTCGTCGACAATATATTCCACATACCTGAGTAGACTTAGAAATTTACTATTTAGTTCTTCCATATTCATTGTTCCCAATTTAAGCTCGTAAAATTCTTTAGCCCTTTCCTCATAATACTGTTCAGATAAAAATTTCTTCTTGAAATATTTCTTAAATGTACTCCAATTGATATTTTTCTCCCTAATACCTTTTACCCTTTTTAAGTCCTGCCACCAAATATCCGCTTTTCTCGTGAGATTTTAAATAGCCATCTTCTGTTGATTAGAGTAGTTATAAATTTGGAAGTATTTATTCATCCTGGATAGCCAAAATTATGCTTCTTCCCCCTTTTTAGTTTCTCCATTAAAGGTTGGTGGCTTGATCTTCTCGAATTCCCTAGAGATTTCTTCGTAAGGTTTAAACTTTCTTTTCCTAGTATGGTGATTATCTTCACTACTATCACTAGTATAATGAAATTTTTGTTTATGTAAATCACCATATACTTGAGAAGATGAGCTACTTTCATTTTTAACTTGTTTACTCTTTTTATCTTTATGTTGGTAACCCATATCTTCAGACTGATTTCTTTTATATTTTCCCTCAGTATGAAATCTTTCCATTAAAATCTGATTCAGCTCCTCTTGAGCTCTCAAAATCCTCTCTGTTTCTTTCTTAACTGATTCCATATTTGTTTTTAGTTCCTTAACTATTTGTATTATTTTGAAAGAATTATTAGTTATATCTCCTTGTATAGGTTCTTTTTGAAAATTATTTCGTTCATTGTAAAGGGATTCCTCATCCGCATATTATTCCAATCTATCAATACCTGTCATTAACTCAGAAACAAAACTCTATGGAGGTATCACTCAAAACAAAACAACATCAACATGTTTATTTAAATTTATTGTTCCACATAAGCAAGTTGAGCCACATTCAGGCCTAGTGTCTGAACCTTGTTCTCTGATACCACATGTAATAACTCGAAAATTCGTAAAAATTTAAAATTTTTCACTTGGCATAAAATGTCAAATGTCATAGCTAAAGTACCCCTAACTGTCAACAGATGGATAAAATAGTTTGAAAAAGAAACACAGATTACTCCTTTATAATAATTTGTTTTATCTAGAGGCTTGTCCTTAAAGCTGTGTTCATACTGTTTTCAACTTAGTAGTTGTAATCTTCTAGGAAGTAGAAAAGAACTTGTATTTTACTGATGCTAGCTATGCTATTGATTTCTTTTGCTGTCAAAACTCTATAATGACGTTATAAGAAACCATCTATGCATGGGTTAAATTACATGATCAAATACTATCAAAAGATATCCAATCCCCTAGATGACTATGATTCTTCTTCCAATGAATGCTTGTATTTCTGTTTACAGTAATTTTAATTTAGAGTTTGAATGAGAAGAAATTCAGTTCACATCTTGATGCTTAAGTCACTCCAAACTATTTGGTGTCTATCACAATTATCTTCATTACAGAGTTTTTATGGACCATGTTTTCTTAATTAAATAACCAAAACCCCTTTTTCTTTCATCTACTTAGTCCTTAATAGGATGTTAGGTTTACCTAGAGAATATTATATGGGTATAGGGACTGCATTTACTAGCAATTCCAAAAACACAATGCATTTAAGAAAATGGGTCCATATTTTAATTCTAGTTAGAAGAATGCTTTGTAAAATTTTACAGTTTAAATTTTAATTTCTTTTTATTGTATCTTAAACCTAATTTTATTGGTGTACCCATTAGCAAAATCCACACCCTTTTACATAAGGACGTCTACTAAACTCTTGAGGTAAGTTTGTTGATTTACAGGACATAGGAGATCTTGTTATTGATTTGGTTCTAAATATTATTTTTCTTTCCAACTCTAAATCAAAAAAGTCTAGGAAACATTAGACCTCCATCTTACTCTAGTTTATCCTTAAAATAAATTATGTTTCTTACACATTTTTCATCAAAAAAAATTAATAAAAGAATTACCTTACTTTGACCCATAACCTTACTCAAAATGAAATCATTTCTTATCTCTATAGTTTATAAATTAGACATTAAAGTAAATTGAAGTATATCTCATCAATGGTAATCAAGTTATAAAGTATGAATGATTACTGTTTTGATTGTAATAATTCTTATGCAATTTTGAACGACATACGTGACTATAGGACTTGTACCCACACTCATGAAATATATTGAAGGACACGTGGAGGATTTAACAAAAGGATATGTTGACTTTGAGCTTTCCCTAATCTTCATTTGCGAGAGAGTTAGGGTGTGTCCAACTGGTGCGGCTAAGTTGTGAGATTGTGGCCACCATTAGCCCTTACTGACCTCCAGTTTTTATCCTTTCCATCGTGAGATGGGTCTTGTAAAGTAGTACATTAGTTTTTAAGTGTTAAGGCTAAAGTGGTATATCGCATGGGAAAAAATTCCTTTACCATACTGGGGCCTGTGAGTCTTATTCCATCTCTGTCTATAGAACGATGTTTTTTAGTTGAGTGTGCTCCTCGTTCAGGTTGGGGTTGTGTTCATTCCAACGCAAATGTGAATTAGGGTTTTGAGTTCTACGGCACAATAGTTACTGAGGTGAACGCTTTCCAATGTGCCCACGAGATTGCCCAAGGATGTGCATTCTTGGTTTCTTCAAACTAAAAATGTTATAGGTAACATCCTAATGAGTTTTTATTTCTTTTTAAAGAAAAGAAGGATAACTACAAAATTTATTTTTAAAAGGAATTTAACCATTGAATGGTTTCTCTGTGCAGGTTCTCTTCGCAGTTTAGATGTTGGAGATGAGCTCGTTCTTTCAACCCTCTGACATTCAGAACCTGGTAATCCTTGGTTGCACTAAGTATCTCTCCTGCATTCATATTAATGTGGTCGAAAAAAAAGATACTTTGTTGTGTTGGTTAAGGCTCCACCTTGGTTTACATGTTAGGTCACTTCTTCTTGTCATTTTGTTTGTGTAAATCTTTCAAAACCATAAAGGGTATTAAGGGAAGAAATTCTCAAGGCTAAAGCAGTAGTGACCTAGGAATTTCTCGAAGGTTCCATACAGCCTGGAAAATATAAAGGATTTGGTTGTTTTGACCTAGCGTAAATCCATGAGCATATTATTTCGATTACTGTCTGAATACTTCAATTTTTAAAAGAAAATTTCTCTGCGATAATGATAGGACTGTTCGATCAGCAAAACCTGTAAACTGACAAGGGTTATGAGTAAATATAAATTTTGGTTTACTGATTTCTATTTTTAAAAGAAATTACAGGGTTTGTTTTTATACAGGATTTAAGCCTTGACTAGAAATTTATAGAAGGCCCATGAGCCAATACCTTTCTTTCTAGTTTGTCTCTTATTTAAATCATTAACAATGTTATTAATTTTTATGTTATTTGGTGATTAAAAAATAATTTACAGCAAATTATTTCATTGGGATCTTTTACTGTGTTAAAGAGTAAAATTTGTACTCTTCCTTACTCAGACGGGTTAATATTTTAGTTACCCTGTAGATTTGAAAAAGAAATAGAATTTACACACTAAATTTGCTTTTGTGTTTTCTATTTTTACTTTTTATAATTAATTACTTACAACTGTTAAATTTTAGGAAGGAATTTAGTGTAAGATTCTGTAAGTTTGTAAATAAAAAGGAAACCTGTGTTTTGTAAACCCTGGGTAAAATTATGAAGGTTTACAGTAAACATCGGTTCATAGTACGAAAAGAAAAAATGGACTTGGAATAATTTATTATAAGAACTTATAGAATACTATCTGGTTCCAAACCCTAAGAGCTAGTTTGTTTACTCTTCTTAGGTTTATTTGTTTAACTCTGTCTATTGTGTTTATATTAAATATTAGTACTAATGATTTATATATATATATATATATATTCATTCCTTTGTCTGATGTATATAAATTCAATAGATAGTGTAGGTACTTGTGTTTCTAAGGAATGAATCATATGCAAACTATAAAAGAAATTATTTAGATTTTTCATTCAAAGTTAATAATGAATCATCACATCTACTTAATCAACCAGCTGTACTATAGTACTCCCTATAATAGGCATGAAAAAATGAAGTGTGGTAATTTAATTTTATTTACTACTCATTTAGAAATAATATTATTGTCTTTAAAACATAATCTAAATATCCCTAATTTATCAATACACAATACTCTATTTTGTGTAAACCCTAATCAAAACAATAACATGCATTTCTTTGAAAACTAATAATCATTTGCTAAAAACAATAAACAAATTATAAATAAACTGAAAAAATAAAAACATGTCAAATGATGAGGTGACAATAGCTTAAGGAGTTTGTTCCTCCCAACCAACTCCTGGAGAAATCTTAGTACGCACTTCCTCAGGACCCCCAAGCCTGTCTCCTGGTCCTCCTGGTAGAGTACTGGGTGAAGGATGTATCCTTAAGACCTTCTATCACTTGATTGGTCAAATTATAGCAGTAATTCAATACTGCTTACAGTAGTAAGAACTTTAGCCTAACAATTGCATAAGTTCATTTCTTAGCAGTTAACCCCTCAAAATCACTTTAGTAATCCCCTCCATTGAATTTCTCATGTGCACAATGAGCAGCCTTAGATGTCTTCAATGGGAAATTTTATAAGAATGCCTAGATTTTCTGGGTCAGTTTTCACTTAATGATCCACGTGCTCCAACTCGACTTTCTTGGGGAATCAAGACCACAAATGTAGGGAAGTTTCCACCTGCAACAATTAGACGTAGTTTGAGGATGCTGCCACTTGTCAGTATACTCTCCACCCAGTATCCTCCACCAAGTGATGAGTTAATAGTCTTTTAACAGCTTCCTTAAGCTGTTGTTTGATCATTTATTTATTTATAACTAAAATATTTTGAAATACATTAAATCTTCTTGACCCCACTTGTTCATCAATTACAAACTTAGCATAAACTATAACATAATGTTCCTCAATAACATTAAATTGTTTTTTGCAAATTGGGGCATGTGACATGACAGCCAATTACATCCCCTCTACAACACCTATACACCCCCACATTAATCTAACCCCTACCCCTGCCCCCAAATCCTAAAATCCTAACACGCCCCTTCCTCTCTCTCTCTCTCCCTCACACACATGCACACATACACACAAATCCACATGCCACCCCATACAACTAAGGAACCCCCCTCCACTTTGTCTTTTTCTGTCTGAGACACACACACGCATCCCTTTGTCTCCCATCACCACTAACACCCCCTCACCTCTAAATCCTACCACCATATATATTTCCCACTCCCCTGTTTCATCCCCTCTACAACACCTAAGCACCCCCACATTAATCTACCCTGCCACAACTCCTAAAATCCTAACACACCCCTTCATCTCTCTCTCTCTCTGACACACACACACACACATCCACATGTCACCCCAAACCACTAACACCCCCTAACCTATAACCCTGACCCCATATCTATTCCCCAACCTCCCTCCCCTATATATTCCTTAACACCCGCCTACCATCCCCTCTATCTCTCGCTCTCTCTCTCTCTGTCTATTCCCCCTCTTCTCATCCAACTACACCTAACCCGAACTCCCCCTCCTCTCCCTCTCTCTCACACACACAAAAATATGTTGAAGTTTAAAACAATATAGTTAGGTTGAAGAGAGGGGGGGGTTTTAAGGCACTAAGACTTAGGGAGTGATTGTTAATTCCCCATAAACATTGAATGATACCTTAGCTATGGAACTACCTTCTTAAATAACCCTAAAATCTATTCGATAATAACACATACGCGTTATATGTGGTAAAAATGTGCTCATGTTTTTGTTAATAATAGAGTGTGTGCGTTATTTCTAAGTATAAACAACAACAGTCCTTGTTTGAGAAACAGTTTATCGTATTTCACCATCTGGGCGTAATTTCAGGTTGTGGACAATGTGTTTATTCTATTCTTCACTAGATTATTACACAATTTTTTTTTTTGACATCAAGCATCTCCATCACAAGTGTGTAAGGATTGCTTGGAGCATGATAGAAATTGAGGATCCAAGAAGGAAATAATTAATTGAGCAATAAAGAAACCATAGAGGAGAACCATAGAGCATCTCCAGCATTGTTTTTCTTGCAATCGAGGAGCTATCAAAGGAAACATTAACTTGGTCATTATGATGGAGTATCTAGACACAATTCAACAAGAAAGATACCACGCTTGGGGAGTCTCCCATTGAATAGCACCATTTACCATCTTTACCCTTTTTTTTCTTGCATTTGAGGATCTATCAAAGGAAACATTAATCCCAATATCCCCCTTAATTTGAGTATCTACACACAATTGAGAAAGAAAGAAACCAAGCTTTCAGAGTCTCCCATTAAAGGCCAATGATTGACCATCTCCACCTTTTTTTTCTTTCATTTGAGGAGCTAGAAAAGGAAACATTCCTCCTAATATTCCCCTTAATTTGGGTATCTATACACAATTGAGAAAGAAAGAAACCAATATTTGGGAGTCTCCCATTGAAGAGAACCATTGACCCTCACCACCTTTTTTTTCTTGCATTTGAGGAGCTAGAAAAGAAAATATTTCATTGGTCGTAAAACATAGGTGCACATCAATCCCACCTGAAACCTTTACATATTTAGTCAGATGTGGGTATACAAGTGATGAAGTTAGAGAGTCGTTGAATTCTAACAATATGCTCAAATAAAACAATGTTGTTTAGATCACATAGGAGGATTTCCAATTGCCACCATTTGACCGACAACAACATGAGGAAGGAAATGAAGCTCATGTTCAAATTGCATACTGGTTAGGTCATATGGTATAGGGTGCACTACCAACCTTTGTACCCCCGTTAGAAAATTCACACTGAAGAACTCCAAAACGTATACAAATCGATGAAAGTCTCATTGGTTCGCTTGATGGTACGTTGTCTAAACACAGTATTGCATATCAATCTCAACATATACTTGACAACTATTTTGATTCTAAATGTGATGGAGATAAATGTAGATTATTTATATCATTATTAAAATCTTGGTCAGTGACTCTTGTTAGGAGAAACTTTAGCATAAAGATGATAAATAGTTCTGAACAAACTTCTCATGTTGTCAGAATTTGAGTAGATGCATTAGTACTATTGGAAAGAAATCGCATTCAAAGGATTTCAATGCAACTCATTGTGTGTTTTCATAATCAATCGTGGACAAAAGCACTAGGTCCCTTCGACTTCTTAGGTCTACATCCAAACTTGTAGGCTTGGATATCCAAAAAGTTAATAGATATTGTTCTAGAAGAGAACAACCTGAATCTGGTCATACAGATGTCTAGGATTTCATTGGCAGGTTGACACGCTCTGATATGAAGATCATTTATGCAGTAAAGGGTCTGGTGTAGAATTTTGGACGTGGAAATAGTATATCTTCATCCAACCAAAAATATGTACTAGAATCAAGAAGGGGTTCAAGGGATCATGAGCCCCACATTAAAAAATTTCTTGACATGACACAAACCAAATTATATGATATTTAGGCATGAACATAATGAACTTAACTTGGTCCAAATATCCTTCAAGAAATGAAAACCATGGTATGTTAAAATAAACACAACTCATAACACTTGTTGTCATTGATATAACATTGAGTACATTTATTATTATGACACATATATACATATATTGCGTGTATTTAATAACACTCTTGTCCAGGAATGGTCAACTTCATTTCCAGCGACATCATCTAGAGACTTTATTCACAGAATTTTGTGTAGAAGGACAGAAGGTTGCACATTTTATCAAAGCCCTTACATAGATGGGACATACCCATAGTGCGGTGGAATGGAATTTTTGAACAAATGCATACATGTGGCCGATGAGGATGAACTTGGGAATTGAACTTGCAGTCATTCAAATATGTCACGTCTGATATCAGTGGATGGATTTAAAGAAAACAAAACAATGGGTCACATCTCAAGTTAGTAATGAATTCCTTAATAGTATTTTCTTCTTCATGTATTTCTACTTCATATATGTAACACCATATTTATCAGTACATCTTTATTGTTGATCTACTAGGTACGGGTTTGCAACTTCATAGAGGAGTTCTTTGAAAATACACAATAGTATGTAAATCATGTACATGTGGCTCGTTGGAAAGATGAATAATCCAGAACGTGAAGGGATACATTTCCTATTGGATCTATATTATTAGTGTTTCATTTTGCTGAAAATTACACTCTTCAATCATAGAATAAGATTTAGAGTCAATATTATCACTCAGACTAGGTCAGTGTAATGGTCCATTAAACCTATAGACATGGGGAAATAGTACTGAAGAGAAAAGGGTTATAATGAAGGAGTATCACTTTTACATAAGTGATGACAGGTGTCATGAATTGGAATTTTTACAACACAACTTTCAATTGTTCTTCAATCACCTGAAGGATAACAATATACAGATGGAAGAACATTGGATTCGGTCTAATGGTTGTGCGGGGAAATTCAAAAATGCCCGTGTCTTTGAATGGTAGTGTATTCTCCAAAATCGGCACAAGGTGCCACATATTTGGAACTATTTTGAGACCAAACATGGAAAAGGCTAACATGATGGAGCATGTGCATGCATAGAAAGTGCATTACATAGGAAGTAAATGAAATTCAAAACTATTTCGCTCATTCGAGATGAAAAGACCATTGGTGCATTGTGTTCTTCATTGATGGGGAAGGGAACCAAAAGTAAATAATACCAAACATATCAAAAAGCACATGTTCATAGTGTTTGTGCCAGAAATTGTTTCCAGACTACAAAGAAACAAGGAAACACAATCTCAAATATTCAATCAAACAAAACTAGGTTTTAGGGTTTTTGAAAGGTTTTTATGGTTGTGAAGTTTGGTGACAAAAGGGAATACATTCATAATCCAAATAGGAACTAAATCAAAAGTAAAGAAAAACAAATATGCGTAATATAATAACCATGTATCCAAGAGAACATAACATTCAATTTCATCCGCAACTGACAAACACTACAACCATAAAGACTATAAACTAGCAATGAAATTATCAATTGTGTAGCTAAACAAGCTAGAAATGAAGCCAAAACATAGACTGAATGGTAAAATGGATCATATATTTCATAATATATTCATCAAATACACATGAGAGTCAAGTACTTAGCTTATCAATAAGTCAAAAGACCTCCTCTAGCCATCTAAAAATTGAACCCCTTGTTCCCTTTGTGACCTTCCTAAATACTGTTTTTTCAAAATTCAGTTAGAGTCTAAACCCTAACTTCTTTTATCCTACTCATCGATAGGATATTGTCAATATAATAATTAGAAAAATAAAATACTCATCAAAATATAAAAAGTAACTGTTTCTACTAACAATGCTCAAAGGTCTTTAGCAACTCCTGCCAATAAAGCTATCCCATCTAAGGCTTGGGCCTTTTTCCTAGTTTTTTGTTGCTTAGCTTCCATCTCTGTCATTATTCTTGTAAGCTCCTTATTCTATTGTTGTAGGCTTCTGATAGTCTGTTTCAATTCTGCACATTGTAAATCTGTACTTTTTTTCCTTTTTAGGGCGTCTTTGGAGACTGCAATAAGCTCTTGGTAGTGATCATTCACTTCTTCTAGGTCTTTCGTGAGTCTTTTATTAGCTGTAATCAAACCACTATTTGTTTCTTTCATATACTCTATTTGATGTTTATACTGCTTGATGGCTCTTTGTAAATTTTCCTTCTCTGAGTCAAATGCCTTGCTTCCTGTTGTGCTTTGTAGTTCACCAGGCAGCCATGGGATGTTCAGCATTCTGAAGATGTCCTCATCCTCAGGCAGCAGCTCTGTACAAAAACCATGAACACTTGGATTTTATTGATTATCCATTTCATTAGGTGCATGTTCATCCATCAACAACTTATTTCCTGAATAAGACATCTATGTTTCATCTTTTTGCTGCTCCTTCAATAGTTTACCTCGTATATCTAAAAACACAGCAGATAATATAGTCTTGGTGAGGTTGGATTCTTCATCTGTTTTCAATGGCCTTTTTCCTTTTGCAGGATGAGAAGATGAACCTCCTGGAGTTGCTTCTTTCTTGCCTTTGTTGTTACCCTTGCCAATCTCCATCTTTTCATCTGAGGAAGAATTATCAAGCACAGTTACCTCTTCTGTGTTTAACTTGGGGTTTAGTAGATTTTTCATGTTCAACCTCAATTTGTTTTTGGATCTAGTTTTGGGTCTCCAGCCTGGGGAAAAATATCCTACCATCTTTAAACTTTTTCCTTGATGCATGATAGACACAAATTCTTTAACCTTGCTCTTGTTTTTCTTTGGCATTACTGTCTTATCCTCTTGACTATAGAACTCCCAGTGTGTGTCAACCCTAGTCTCAGCAATGATAGTCAACTCATATCCTTCCAACAAGTATCCTTCATCTTCTGATAAAATGGTAATTGGGTTCATTGTTGGACCTTAGTATTTTTTTCATCTCCTAAAACCTTTTTTGTAAAAACATTTTTTTTATCAATGAGTGCTTCTGCTGGTGCTTTATTTTGTACAGGCTAGTTTTCCTTGTGAATAAACAACAAATTTTTTTTCTCACTGTCAACTGAAGGCTGCTGAGATTCATAATCTCCCTTTGAAGGTTCTGCCACTTCCCCAAGTTTGACACATTTTTTATCTTCAGCCTTGACTTCTTGTCTTAATTTTCTAATTAGGGTTTGTCCCTTATCAACATGTTTTTTGGTAGGCTGTCCTTCCTGGTTATTTTGGAACCCATACCAAAAGAGAAAGTAGTCCCAAGTATATCCTTCTCTTTGCATAATAGTGTTGATAATAAGCTTGATCAATCCATGATGAAAGACGGACTATGAAGTGTGGTCATGATGCTCTTTGATCCTACTTGACATTTTCTGCAAACTCTTTAACATGAAGAAAGGGAGATTCATCCTTGATTCACCAGCAAGGTGCTAAAGGAACCTGAAATGATACTTGAATACAAAAGCATACCTCCCTTCACATGTAATGTATCTTTGTAGAACCTTGATAGGCTCTACCCATTCAGCTCTGAAATTATGGATAAGCTCTCCCTTGCTCCAATCTGGAACAATGCCAGGCAATAGATACCTTTGGGCATTGAAGGTAAATGGCACCTTTTTGAACCAAAGTTCTCCTTCATTCTGGACCCCTATTGCTTTAGCCACCAACCCTATAGTTAATTTGAACTTCAGAGTATCAAATGATACTATATATTGGCTATAACATTGAGAAACTTTATGAGAAACTTTGGTATTATATCCATCAATCTTCTTAAAGAAGTTCAACCATCCAGCATTCTGAAAGAGTTCAGCACAACCTGGAAACTTGTCTATCCAATTCTATTCAGTGGGCTTAGCCTTGTTGGTCTTCCCACTCTTCTTCATCTTCTTTCCCAAGGCTTGATCATGCTTCTGTGTGATTTTCAAAACCTGTTAGTGACCTAACAACCTTTTTTCCTCAAGTTTTTAGAGTTTTGACAGTCAGTTCTCCTTTGGATTCTCCCTGGTTGTTTTTCCTTGATTTTTTAATAGTCAGTTCTATTATCAATGCAGGGGATGTTTTGTACCGAGCTTGGGTAATTTAGTTCAAACAGAGCACTAAAAATCTTTAACAGAGATGCTGCTAAAATTAACTAACAACAAAGATGCTCATCTAAAATTTTTGGAATGATCTCTCACCATTGGGAGTTTGTTAAATACTTGAATTTATGTTTTCTTTAATCAATTTAACATTATAATCCTTAATAGAAAAACCCCCAATTTAATAGGCCATGACCAAGGTCACGCGGAATACCTCACTACCATCCTGCTGCAGGTGTTTAAAGTTTATTCTTGGACTATCTGAATGTCGGATTTAACCGTCCAGGTGTCTTCAAGTCTTCAGCTTTCTGCCAACTGTCGTGCTGAGAAAACCCTAAATTTCTTCTTCAACTAACAATTCTTGATTCTTAGCAATGTGTCTTCATTCCACTTCTCCATTAGCTTCGTAATGCTTAATTGGAGAACCTCTTTCTCGTCAATCTCACCTTGTTGCATTGTCTGTCATGATTTGCCAAGCCCTAACTTCTGACTGCCACGATCTCCCTCACGTCATAGCCAACACCTGTTTTCATGATTATATTTGATGAAACATATATCAAACATGTCTACACATGTGATTAGTCATCCAGGAGAGAAATCATTTGATAATTTGGCGTAAAAACTGACAAATTCTGCACTCACGATTGTCTTGTAGCGCGCCAGTGTAAAATTTTAACCATTGCGCTACAAGAAAGTTTTAAAATCAAATTTTGTGCTTTTTGACCACTAATTCAACTTTAACATAGGTTTACATGACTAAAACTTGATATTAGTTCTTATTTATGAAACTATTAATCAACATATATCCTATAGAACCCTTCAGGACATAAGAAAAACAAAAAATAATGAAAACCTAATGGCAAAAAATAAAAAAATTCACTCTAAACCAAAATTTCCTAAAAGTAAGAAAATGAGCAAGCTTAAAAAAAAATCACAAGAAAAATATAAGATTGAAGAAAACAAATTCATGACTTAACATCTGGCTCCAGCTGCGGGATGAAGTCCTCCCTGTGAGGCTTCAAGGACCTGTAGACTAGTGCCTTCTCTTTTGCTACCTACTAGTCTGCAAAATTTCCTTTGGGTTATAGAGTACTTATTATGCTTTACTCACATCGGTATATACATTAATGAAAAGTAAAAATCTCCTCAAAGACTGTAAAAATTCTTGAGGAATCGTCCATTGAATGGACTTGACAATTCCTCACCTTCCAAAGACTGTAGGACAAAAGTGTTATTTTCCAAAATCTTAGACACTAGGAAAGGGCCAAACCAGAGGTTATCAAATTTACCATGCTTCCCTTTTTGCTCTTTCGTAGCATCCCACCTCAAAACCATATCACCAACTGAGAAAGTATTTTCTTTCATTTTCCTGTCAAATCTGCTTTTAATCTTGAATATGTATAACTGTGCCCTTTCTTCCACTTTTTCCCTGTTCTACTGCAATTCTATCATCTCATAAATCCTTCTATGCATATCATTTGGTTCTTCCTGGAAATTCTGAAGAAACTTCATCATTGGAATTCCCAATTGAACAGGAAAAACTGCATCTATACCATACACTAATTGGAAAGGAGAAGTTCCAATTGCTTGTTTATCTATTATCCTATCAGCCCATACTGCATATTTCAGCGTAGAATATCACGATCTCTTATTATGCTTAAGCAACTTTTTGATACTCTGAATGATGTTTTTATTTGAGGATTCATCTAAAATATTACCCTGGGGATAGTAAGGAGCTGAATGCTTTAGAAAGATACCATTCTTTTCACAAAATGCTTCCATTCCCTTAGACTTGAAAGCCTTTGCATTATCTGTTACTATTTTCTGAGGACACCCAAACCTACTAAGGATATTTTCTTCAATAAATTCCATAATTACTTTGTCTGTGGCATTCCTAGTAGGGATGGCTTCTACCCATTTGGTAAAGAAGTCTGTTGCAGTTAGAATCCACCTGTGTTGTCCTGAGGAAGATGGATTTATCTCCCCTATAAAATCCAGACCCCATTGCTGGAAAGGAGCACTTACTGCAATAGGTTTGAGGGGCAATGACAGCAATTTTTGTTTTCCAGCAAACTTCTAACAAGGGATACAGGATCTTACCTACTGATATACATCTGCAAACAAAGAGGGCCAATAGTACCGAGCTCTTAAAATCTTGTATGTTGTTGTCTTCCACTACTTGTGACCTCCACAAGCACCCTCATGAGATTCAGAAATTACTCCTTCAATTTCATATTTATCCAAGCATCTGAGTAGAATATTGCCTGGGTCCTTCCAGAATAACTGCTCTTCTACTAGACAATACTTAGTAGCTTTTAGATTTAAATATCTAGCAGCTTTTCTATCTAAATGCTCAGGACATTGCAAAAAACAATAGAAAATACACAATGTCTGCGTACCATGTAGATGCTGAATAATAGTCCATAATCTTTTCCTTTTCCAAGATTGCTTGATCTTCTTCCTGAGCTAACTCTTCATTCATCACATGCAATCCTAAAGCTTGACAATTTGATTCAGCCAGCAGCTTGGCTAAACCCTGCCCCTTAACTAGTTTGGTAGGTCTGATATCTACATCACACTCCATGATTTTAGCAATCCGCTTGCCTCTTTTCCCCTCACTATCAGGCTGTGTGAAAACATCTTTTACAGCAGCATTAGGCACATATGAAATAACTTTAGAATTCAAAACATAGATTCGGAAAAACTTTAAAGCTTTTACCAAAGCATAGGCTTGTTTTTCTAAGATATTGTATTTTAGTTCATAGTCCCTGAGAGTTTTGCTGAAGAATGCAATAGGTTGCTCTAGTCCTTCCTTATTCTTCTGTAATAGAATAGCTGCTATTGTATCCTCTGATGCAAATGAGAATGTAAGAAATTCTCTGGTAAAATATGGGCTTACTAATACAAGAGCTTCAATAAGAGCCATTTTGATCTTCTCAAATGCATCCTTTGCCTCAGTGGTCCACCTGACTTCTTGATCCTTTTTCAGCATGGCTGTAATTTGTTTCATAGTCTCAGCAAAGTTTGGTATAAACCAACGCAGAAAGTTGAATTCACCAATGAAATATTGGACATCCTTTTTACTCCTTGGTAAACTTATTTTCAATATAGATTTTACCCTTTGAGGGTCAATCCTTATACCATCAACAGACACTAAATGACCAAGCAATTTACCTTCCTATACAACAAAGTGTGGCTTCTTTGGATTGAAGGACAAGCCAAATTTTCTACATTTCAGGAAAGTCTGCTTCGAATGCTTCAGATGTTCATCATCTGATTGTGAGAAAACAGTAATATCATCTAAGTAGATTACCACAAACTTGTCATTTTCTCCAACAAAAGCAATATCCATAGCCCTCTGAAAAGTGGCTCCAGCATTCATTAGACCAAAAGGCATCTTATCATACATGAAAGTTCCCCAAGGAGTAGTGAAAGTTGTTTTCTCTTTATCATCAGGATGCATAGAAATATTATTGTACCCTGAGAAACCATCAACCATTGAGATCCTCTGTGCCCCGACCACTTTCTGCAATATTTGCTCAATTTTAGGCAAAGGATAATTATCCTTTAGTGAAGATCTGTTCAAATTTCTAAAGTCCACACACAACCTGATTTCTCCATTTTTTTCCTAACAGGAACTAGATTAGCCATCCATGAAGAATACCTAAGGGGAACTATGATCTTGGCATCCAACAACTTCTTCACTTCCTTTTCAATAACTGGAAACAAGGATGGATTAATCCTCCTTAATTTCTGACGAAAAGGTTTGACATTTGATTTTAAAGGGATTTTATGCTGTATAATTCCAGTGTCATATAATCTCAATTCCTCATAAGACCATGCAAAAACATCAACATGTTCCTTTAACAATTTAATGTACCTATTTCTTTGTTCAGCTGTAAGTGCTTTAGAAATTTTTACCATTCTAGGTTGTTCTGCAAAGCCAATGTTACAATCCACCACATTCTCTTCTGAGGACTGTACAATAGGTTTTAAGAGTGTATCATCTTTTGAAAAAATACTTTCCAAAGGTACCAAACCCTTTGGGATGAAGTTACTTTTTAATTCAATAATTTTATGTCCAGCTATTTCATTTTCAGGAATCTCTTCCATCTCTCCATCCCCTTCATCTTCTTCTTAATGAATCATGGAATTTGAAAAATCATGTGTAAGCTCTAAGAAACTTTTAATTTCAATGTCATATTCAAACACTTTCCACTGCTTCACATTATTAGGCACAGATGGTCTGTACCTAACTTCAATGGGATACCTCAACTGTGTAGTCTTGGGAATTCAAAATTGTGTAGCAGCCAAGGATAATGAATCTGCAGTCTAATTATGGTCTCTTGGAATATAGGTAATCTTAAAAGATACAAAATAATTTTCAATCATGTCCCGTACCTCATTTCGATAGACTTTCAGCAAACCCTGCTTCACTTGATAATTGTTCTTCACCTGTTGAACAACTAATTCGGAGTCGCCAAATGCATAAATCTACTGAATTCCCAAATATTTGGCAGCTTTCAAACCTAATAGCAAAGATTCATATTCAGCAGTATTATTTGTAGTAATAAACTCTAATTTATACATCATATTTACTGTTTCACCTCCAGGGGATATAATAAGAACCCCTGCTCCAGCACCTTCTTTGCAAGAGGATCCATCAAAGTATAATTGCCACAGCTCATCGTCCTGTTCCCTGCTGCATTTTACTGGTTGTTCCTTTTCAACCTGTAACAAACCAGTAGTATTGTCATCATCACTAAAATGTAACATGCAAGTACCCATGTCTTTATCAACAGCATACAGTCGGTGGTTGGTAGGGTTCTTATCATCTGTCACAATATAGGAAAACTGAAGCTCTCTGTATAGCCTTCTATTTTCTCCTCCGAACACAGGAATAGTAGCATATGATAAATCCATTTGTAAGGTCCCACCAACCTTCTTTGCCCAAGACCTAGAGAGGAGTAACCCAAATTTAGGAGTAATATTAGCTACCACTACATCCATGATCACACTTTTCATGGGTAATTGAGCCAAACTAACAACCATGTCCTTTATTACCCCTAAACACTTCACTGCTCGGGAATCAAATGCATACAGATCATGATAGGGATTGGTAATACTCACACCTAAAGCCTCCATAACAGCCTTTGGCATTAAATTGTGTGATGCTCGTGAATCTAACAAACAATTATGTATCATTTGTTCATGGACTATCAGAGTAATGTAGAATGGAGGTGAAGCACCTGCTTCATTTTCAGTCTTTTCAGCCAAGGCTGATCCAATGAAAATCCTAGGATTTTCTTCTTACAAATTCACCGTATCAGAAATAGGATGATTGCTTGCTGAATCAATCATCTTAAGAACTAATTCTTTGTATGAAGGGTTTTTCATTAATTCAGTTAAAGGTACAGGAATATTTAACTTTCCTAATTCATTTTCCAGGCTGAAATTCTGCACGGTTTTATTTACCTCTTCAACCTCCATGTTCTTCTTTTGTTTTTTTGAAACTTGTCGTTTCTCTGTCACAAGATCAGATGACTACTTAGCAGGGACAGCTACCTTCTTCTTTAGGATTTATACTACCTGTTTTGGACCTGACCTCATATTCATAGTCTTCTTGAGTTCATTTTGACAGACATCAGCAGTTACAGCAGTCATTTTCAAACCTAAATCATCCTCTATTTCGAACATATCAGCATCATAACATTCTGCATTTAGAAACTCTTCTTCAGTGACAAAACCCCTAGAAAATATTTCTCCAAAATGGTTCATATCTTGGTCATTATCTTCAAATATCACTTCATCATCAACCTCTTCTTCATCAGCAACATTGTTCTGAAGAGGTGGCAGTACTCTTTGGTCCTCATTTTCTCTCATTTCCCGCTGGATATCATTATTCCTTCATTCTCTAGGCATGAAACGGGGAGCAAATTGTCTTTTGAATTGATTCTGATTGTTAGGGTTCCGTTCACTTTCTGGAATAGGCTTGCTAGAATTTTTCTCTAGCTCTTATTTGTTTAATTTTGCAGTCAAAATTTTCACCAACTTAGCCATCTCATCAAATTTCCCTTTAGCAGAATGGGAAGCTGAACCTCCTGGCACAACTTCCTTCTTTCCTTTTATGTCATAGATTTGCTGAGATGTTTCCTTCTTCAATATATTGGAAGCCAATATGTTAGATTCTACCTCCAATGTTGCATCTTGAATATTCAATAAAGACATAGGTCTCCTTTCTCTTAGTAATAAGGAAAATTCATGGTCGAAAGCATTTGCATATGTAATTTTTGCAGATGTTTCTGTAGGCTTTATTTCTACAGGAATTCTACTGTACATTTTGTTAAACCTCTTTGAAAAGTCTGCAATAGTTTCATCCTTTTTCCTCCTAAGTTCTCCAAAATTAGTTATGTAGTATGTATGGTCTTCGGTGTCACCCCATTTTCTCATGAAGAGATCACGAAGTTCTTCAATGATAGTGATTGAGTTAGTAGGCAACTCCCTGAACCATTTCCTGACATCTCCATCAAGGCTCTGCACAAACATTCTCATCTATACATCCTTGGCTTCAATGTTTTGGTTATCAGCATAACTCAGGAAATATTCCCAGTGTTCTTCAGCTATAGTTTCCCCCTGTCCATTAAACCTAGGAAAATATTTCTAATAGTCACCTCCAGGAAGTGCATTTAAAGGATAAGGCAAAACCAATGGTGCATATCTGGCTGCAACCATTCGGTCCATCATGTCTATAGGCTGATTTTGGGCTGCCATTTTAGGGGTGACTGAATTTGGTGATAAAGTGGTTTGATTGGAACTTCGCTGAAAGGGGTTTTGCCTACTTTCAACTGAAAAAGAGGTATCTTACCAGGAGAGGTTGTTTTAGCTTTTCTGAAAGATTGAGGATCAATGAAAACTTGGAAACTTCTGTCAGGAATTATATGCTTTAACCAAGGTGAAGTTTCTTCTTCTTTTCTCAACACAGGTGAAGGTGATGAACCACCCAATTAGTCAGGGTCACATAGGGATGGTAATGACTAAGACCTTCTAATATTCCTTGATGTCTTCAATATCTGTTCAGGATCTGTAACACCCAACTGCAATGGTGAAATAGGTATGTTTCTAGTTCCAACTCCCCTAGTAGCCACTATGACAAACTGGTGAAAAGTAGTGTTAAAGATGTTCTGGTTTAAGTTCACCTCTTAAATCCAGTGAAATGATAAGTATCCTAGGGAAAAATATGTTTTTAACTTCATTCCCCAACAACGGTGCCAAATATGTTTGTGCCAGAAATTGTTTCCAGACTACAAAGAAACAAGCCAACAAAATCTCAAATATTCAATCAAACAAAACTAGGTTTGAGGGTTTTTGAAAGGTTTTTCTGGTTGTGAAGTTTGGTGACAAAAGGGAATACATTCATAAGCCAAATAGGAACTAAATCACAAGTAAAAAAGAACAGAGATGCATAATATAATAACCATGTATTCAACAGAACATAACATTGAATTTCATGTACAACTGACAAGCACTACAAGCATAAAGACTATAAACCAGCAATGAAATTATCAATTGTGTAGCTAAACAAGCTAGAAATGAAGCCAAAACACAGACTAAAGGGTAAAATGGATCATATATTTCATAATATTTTCATCAAATACACATGAGAGTGAAGTACTTAGCTTATCAATAAGTCAAAAGACCTCCTCTAGCCATCCAAAAATCGAACCCCTTGTTCCCTATGTGACCTTCCTAAATACTGTTTTTTCAAAATTTAGTTAGAGTCTAAACCGTAACTTCTTCTAGCCTACTCATCGATAGGATATTGTAAATATAATAATTACAAAAATAAAATACTCATCAAAATATAAAAAGTAACTGTTTTTGCTAACAATGCTGAAAGGTCTTTAGCAGCTTCTTCCAATAAAGCTATCCCATCTAAGGCTTGGGACTTTTTCCTAGATTTCTGCTGCTCAGCTTCCATCTTTGTCATTCTTTTTGTAAGCTCCTTATTCTGTTGTTGTAGGCTTCTGACAGTCTTTTCAATTCTGCACACTGTAAATCTTTACTTCTTTTCCTTTTTAGGGCCTCTTTGGAGAATGCAATAAGCTCTTGGTAGTGATCATTCACTTGTTCCAGGTCTTCCCCGAGTATTTTATTAGCTGTAATCAAACCACTATTTGTTTCTTGCACATACTCTATTTGATGTTTATATTGCTTAATGGCTCTTTGTAAATTTTCCTTCTCTGAGTCAAATGCCTTGTTTCCTGTTGTACTTTGTAGTTCACCAGGCAGCCATGGGATGTTTAGCTTTCTGAAGATGTCCTCATCCTCATGCAGCAGCTCTGTAGAAACACCATGAACACTTGGATTTTCTTGATTATATATTTCATTAGGTGCATTTTTATCCATCAACAACTTATTTCCCGAATAAGACATCTCTGTTTCATCTTTTTGCTGCTCCTTCAACAGTTTACCTCATATCTCTAAAAACACAGCAGATAATTTAGTCTCGGTGAGGTTGGATTCTTCATCTGTTTTCAATGGCCTTTTTCCTTTTGCAAGATGAGAAGCTAAACCTCCTAGAGCTGCTTATTTCTTTCCTTTGCTGTTACCCTTGCCAATCTCCAGCTTTTCATCTAAGGAAGAATTATCAAGCACAGTTACCTCTTCTGTGTTTAACTTGGGGTTTAGTATCTTTTTCATGTTCATCCTCAATTTGTTTTTGGATCTATTTTTGGGTCTCCAGCCTGGGGTAAACTCTCCTACCATATTTAAACTTTTTCCTTGAAGCATGATAGAGGAAAATTCTTTAACCTTGCTCTTCTTTTTCTTTGGCATTACTGTCTTATCCTCTTGACTGTAGAACTCCCTGTGTGTGCCAACCCTAGTCTCAGCACTGACAGTCAACTCATATCCTTCTAACAAGTATCCTTCATCTTCAGATAAAATGGTAATTGGGATTCGTTGTTGGACCTTAGTATTTTCTTCATCTCCTAAAACCTTTTCTGTAAAAACAATTTTTTTTATCAATGAGTGCTTCTGCTGATGCTTTATTTTGTACAGGCTGGTTTTCATTGTGAATAAACAGGAAATTTTTGTTCTCACTGTCAACTGAAGGCTGCTGAGATTCATAATCTCCCTTTGAAGGTTCTTCCACTTCCTCAAGTTTGACACATTTTTTATCTTTAGCATTGACTTTTTGTCTTAATTTTCTAATTAGGGTTTGTCCCTTATCAACAT
Organism: Pseudotsuga menziesii; assembly: GCA_001517045.1. Classification (NCBI taxonomy): domain Eukaryota; kingdom Viridiplantae; phylum Streptophyta; class Pinopsida; order Pinales; family Pinaceae; genus Pseudotsuga; species Pseudotsuga menziesii. Next base: position 94,646 of record LPNX011123427.1, on the reverse strand, counting down.
GATTTTTGGTAGGATGTCCTTCCTGGTTATTTTGGAACCCAGACCAAAAGAGAAAGTAGTCCCAAGTCTTTCCTTCTCTTTGTAGAACAATGCTGATAATAAGCTTGATCAATCCATGATGAAATATGGACTGTGCAGTGTGGTCATGATGCTCTTTGACCCTGCTTGACATTTTCGGGAAACTCTTTAACATGAAGAAAGGGAGATTCATCCTTGATTCACCAGCAAGGTGCTGAAGGAACCTGAAATGATACTTCAAGACAAAAGCATACCTCCCTTCACATGTAATGTATATTTGTAGAACCTTGATAGGATCTACCCATTCAACTCTGAAATTATGGATAAGCACTCCCTTGCTCCAATCTAGAACAATGCCAAGCAATAGATACCTTTGGGCATTGAAGGTAAATGGCACCTTTTTGAACCAAATTTCTCCTTCATTCTTGACCCCTATTGCTTCAGCCACCAACTATATAGTTAATTTCAACTTCAGAGTATCAAATGATACTATATATTGGTTATAACAATGAGCAAATTTATGAGAAACTTCGTTATTATATCCATCAATCTTCTTAAAGAAGTTCAACCATCCAGCATTCTGAAAGAGTTCAGCACAACCTGGAAAATTGTCTATCCAATTCAGTTCAGTGGGCTCAGCGCTGTTGGTCTTCCCAGTCTTCTTCATCTGCTTTCCCAAGGATTAATGATGCTTCTGTGTGATTTTCAGAACCTGTTAGTGACCTAACAGCCTTTTTTCCTCAAGTTTTCAGATTTTTGACAGTCATTTCTCCTTTGGATTCTCCCTGGCTATTTTTCCTTGATTTTTTAACAGTCAGTTCTATTATCAATGCAGGGGATGTTCTGTACCGAGCTTGTGTAATTTAGGTCAAATAGAGGCACTAAAAATCTTTAATAGCGCTGCTGCTGAACTTAACTAACAACAAAGATGCTCATCTAAAGCTTTTGGACTGATCTCTCATCGTTGGGAGTTTGTTAAATACATGAATTTATGTTTTATTTAATCAATTTAACATTATAAGCCATAATAGAAAAACCCCCAATTTAACAAGCCATGACCAAGGTCATGTGGAATACCTCACTACCAGCCTGCTGCAGGTGTTTAAAGTTTATTCTTGGACTATCTGAATGTCGAATTTAACCATCTAGGTGTCTTCAAGTCTTCATCTTTCTTCCAAGTGTCGCACTAAGAAAACCCTAAATTCCTTCTTCAACTAACAATTCCTGATTCTTAGCAATGTGTCTTCATTCCACTTCTCCAGCAGCTTCATAATGCTTAATTGGAGAACCTCTTTCCCATCAATCTCACCTCGTTCCACTGTCTGTCATGATTTTCCAAGCCCTAACTTCTGACTTCCACGATCTCCCTCACGTCATAGCCAAAACCTATTTTCATGATTATCTTTGATGAAACACGTATCAAAATTTTCTACACATGTGATTAGTCATCCAGGAGCGAAATCATTGGATAATTTGGCATAAAAACTGACAAATTTTGCACCCACGATTTTCTTGTAGCGCACCAGTGTGAAATTTTAACCGTTGCGCTACAAGAAAGTTTTAAAATCGAATTTTGTGCTTTTTGACCACTAATTCAACTTTAACATAGGTTTACATGACTAAAACTTGATCTTAGTGCTTATTTATGAAACTATTAATCAACATATATCCTATAGAACCCTTCAAGACATAAGAAAAACAAAAAATAATGAAAACCTAGTGGCAAAAAATCAAAAAATTCACTCTAAACGAAAATTTCCTAAAAGTAAGCAAATGGGCAAGCTTAAACAAAAATCACAAGCAAAATATAAGACTGAAGAAAAAAAAATTCATGACTTAACACATAGATATTTTTGGAGGTGGTTGATGTAGATCGATCACACCTAGATGAGTGTAAGACCATCCAAGGTACTCGTGCATTCCATTCAGTTAGAGCATCAGAAAATTCTATAGTTGAAATGTAGACAAAAGAGCAGTCTTATTTTTTTTCCATGTAATAATGGTGAATGGGACAACTGTGAATCGACAAATTGGGTTGAGAACTAGGATAATATATCATTCTCCATTGGTCAAAAATAACTACATAATTATCCCAGTTGGAGGAGGGTGACGCGAGTATTTCACCTGACTATGACCACATATCATATCTCATACAACGAGGTTCGACTATTGTGTTGATAACTATGAAATGTTTGACAACTAGTTGTGTTTAGTTAGTTGACTCCTAAGTCTTCACTTTATTTTATGCAGGCAACATATACGTAGTGGTTTTCCTGCGTGGCAATGAATGGAACACTAACTAGTGGTTGGCATGTTGCTTGGATGGGATGAAGACCTCATTGTCTCATTAAGGGACTCCAAGGGAAATTATTTTCCAATTGGGTCCATGGTTATTAAAGGAGAACATTTCACATAGATTTTCCACGCACAAAATAAAAAAGTTTATGCATTTGAAGATTATAGACCTCATCAAATTGTATACCATTATACAAACTTAGTTATTTGACAAACCTCCATATGCAAACAATGCCAAACAAGAACTCATGAAATTCACAATACTTGTTGGCTTACTCCAAGAACGAGAGGCTAAATGATACCATTGCTATTAGAGGTGATCCCGATGGTCTAGTCAAATGACCACATGTAGGTAGTCAGGCATGTGGTAGTCAAGTATTTTGGTTTCATGGTCTAATTGATTATTTATAGCTTGATAGATTGACCGCTTGATAAATTGATAACTTGCACATAATTCTACAACTTGACAAATTGCACAAGCTTCACCATGGATTTTTTTTATTATATTCATACTTACATGACTCATTCCATACAACCCTAGATCATTATCTAGCACTCTATTTGGGATATGTCTATTGCATCTCCCTTGAATCTCGAAGTTGGTCCTATAAGGACATTAGTCAACACCCAAAGTTTTCATGGAAATTCATAATGCAAGTGTTAAAATAACCATAGTTTGCACCGTAAACCCTAGTTTTTATCATAGATACTAGTTTGTGTCAACTTTGTGATCCACTAAATGTGAGGTACTATAACCCATTGTGTTAGAGAACCATATGGATTTGTAGACTATCATGTAGACTAATTTCTAACATTGTAAAATAGAGCAAAAGACAAGTATCCACATGACATACCACATAAATAGAATCCATTACTGACATACTACATACTACATTAATATCATACTACATACTACATCGATATCATCCATTACATGACATACAACATCAAGGGCCAATCCTCGTAACCCTAGTTTGTGTTCAAAATCCCAGAAAACATAGTCTGTATCCACTAACTATCATCTATAGATCACTAGTACCATTTATTTGATGTCACCATATCTCATATCAATTGAGTTGAAAGGTAATCCTAGCCTAATAACCGTCACCAATCCTAGCTTACAATCCCTATAGCCAATCCTAGTAACCCTATTTTGAATTAGAAACCATAGAAACCCTAGTTTGTATCCTAGAGGTAGGAATTCTATGCCTCGAGTAGGGATTTAATAGGTGTTCCTAAAAGCCTGTAGGAGGTGGGATTCAATGTTTCATAGAATGATGATCATGGCTCGAATCGACAAACCATCGAATCTATTGGATTTGGGACATCAACATAGTGCAAGGGGTGGCCCTCTACTTTGGGTCCATGGATAAGGGATCTTGTTTTAGGTCAATTTTGAAAACTAGCGTTTTTTCCCAATAAGGGAATGTGAAATTTTTGCACATAGGGTTTAAATTTTCATATTCCTTTACCATGAATGTGTGGATAGCATTCCCGCATGGAACCTCCCTAAACACATTTGCATGAATCACCTAGATCCCACTTTGATGCACGGTTTCCATTCTATGCCCCGAGTAGCGATTCAATAGTTGTCCCTAAAAGCCTGGAGGAGATGGGATTCAACATACCATAGAATTATGACCATGGATAGTATCGATGAACCATTGACTCTGTTGGATTCATGACATCGATATGGTGCTAGGGATCACGCTATATTGTGGGTCCATGTACAAGGGATCTTGTTCTAGGTCAATTTTGGAAACTAGGGTTTTGCTCACTAAGGGAATCTAAAATTTTTGCACATAGGGGTCAACTTTGCAAATTCCTTGACCATGAAGGTGTGACTAGTATTCCAACATGGAACATGCTTGCATGACCCATTGTAACCCCATTTCGATGCATGGTTTAAATTCTATTCCCCAGGTAGGGATTACATAGGTGTCTATTAAAGCTTGTAAGATGTGGGCTTCAATGTACCATATAATGATGATCGTGGCTCATATTGATGAACTATCGACTCTATTGGATTCATCACATTTAGATAGTTCTATGAAAATCCCTCTACTCTGGTTCCATGGAGAAGGGATCCTGTTTTAGGTCAATTTTGGAAACTAGGGTTTTGCTGAGTAAGGGAATGTGAAATTTTGCACATAAGGGTCAAATTTTAAAATTACTCAATTTTGAACATGTGGCTAGAATTCCCACATGGAAACTCCCTAAAAAAAATTTCATGACCCATTGGAACCCCATTTTGATGCATGGTTTCTATAAAGTGCCCCATGTACGGATTCAACACATGTTTGTAAAAGCCTGTAAGAGGTGGGATTCAACCTGCCATAGAATAATGACTGTGGATCGAATCAATGAACCATTGAATCCATTAGATTAAAGGAATCAAGATAGTACTATTAGTGGCCATCTACTCTAGTTCCATGGATAAGGGATCCTGTTTTAGGTCAATTTTGGAAACTAAGGTTTTGCTTAGTAAGGGAATGTGAATTTTTTGCAAATAGGGTTCAACTTTGAAAATTCATTGACCGTGAGCGTGTGGCTAGAGTTCCCACATGGAACATCCATAAACATGCTTGCATGACTCAAAATGTCCCCATTTTGATGCATGGTTTCCATTCTATGCCCCAAGTAGGGATTCAACAAGTGTTCCTGAAAGACTGTAGGAGGTGGGATTCAATGTGCCATAGAATGATGACCGTGGATCAGATCAAAGAACCGTTGAATCTGTTGGATTTTGAGAAATAAATATAGTTATAGGGTTGGTCCTCTAATCTTTTTCCATGTATAAGGGATTTTATTTTAGGTTAATTTTGAAAACTAGGGTTTCTCTCACTAAGGGAATGTGAAATTTTGGCACATATCGGTCAACTATGCAAGTTCCTTGACCTTAAACTTGTGGATAGAATTCCCACATGGAACATCCCTAAACACACTTTCATTACCCACCAAAACACCATTTTTATGCATGGTGCCCATTCTATTCCCTAAGAAGGGATTCAACAGGTGTCCTTGAAAGCCAGTAGGAGGTGGGCTTCAACGTGCCATAGAATGATGATAGTGGCTCAAATCGATGAACTGTCGATTTTGTTGGATTTAAAACATCATGATAGTGCTAGGGGTGGCCCTATAATATGGTTCCATTGATAAGACATTCTATCTTAGGTCAATTTTGGAAACTAGGGTTTTGCTAAGTAAAAGGCAATGCGAACGTTTCACACATAGGGGTCAAATTTGCAAATTCCTCCATATAATTGTTGATCCTAGATTTGTTATCATTTTTGGTAGATAAATTACTCATTTAAACACATATTTTATTATATTTTGTATATTTTATGACATGCAGATCATTATTCAACCTCAGGTATGAGTGTATTTAAGGTTTATATGAAATCTTTTTATTTATCACTTTTTTATGGTTTTATAAATTAAAAATAACATTATTAAAGTTCATTTGATATATTAACTGATTTATATTATTGTTTTCATATTTTATAATCCTTTTGGGATGAATTAATAAATAGAATGCATTCAGTTTGCCTTTTGCACAACATGTCCAACTCGATGTCTAGCTTGTCATCCATCCTGTTGCATGAAACATGCTAGTGGTTTGCTAGATGTTGAGACGTGTTGATGTAGATTGCAGTCCTAAAGTGCACCAGTATATAGACACTCCATTCACCCTAGATTGACACCTAGCATATCCATCTAATGGCCCATCCTTTCATTCATCTCTATGTCCATATAGCCCATCAGACTCGGCGCTATTGAGAATTAATTTTAGGCATTTAAAACATGAAACAACTGCAAACGTTCTATTATCTACGCATCTGGGTGATGAAGCTATGTTCTATTTGTTTTCCAGCCTGCATTCTCCTTTGCTCACCACCAGATCAACCATCCACGCACTGGATTGATGCATTCAACCCACACTCTAGAATATTTTCCACTACGCTCTCCTATGTTCGCCATCAGTCACCTGCTGCACTCAAGAAGGAACCTGTGCACCACCTATATAGATCATTCATGTTGAAGAGAAGCTCATGCACTACATTTGAAGACTTTTCATGCTCAAGAAGTGAGATGCTTGCAAGTTGGCCTGCGATATTTTATGTGCCTTTAAGATCGACTAAATTTAGAGAGCAATCGACCACTAAAGGGTCGAATGGTTCATCCCTGTAAATCATTATATATAACAGCCTCTATGAGAGATCTCAGTTATCCATAAGAGTTAGGTTAGTCAAGAAGAATCAGTTCATGTTCTGGTCTGTTCTCAAACATTTGTATTTCTGCTCCACCATATGAATAAAGAGTTGTATGCATTGTTGTTGAAGATTGCATTTGAGTAGAAGGTAGCCAGGAATCACCCCTCATTGTTGAGAGGGCCCCTCATCAACCAAAGGTTTCTTTTCTTGTTTATTTCTTTCATTTTTGTCGTAGCTAGTTTAATTCACAGTCTGTTTTATATCTGTAATGCAATTTGTTTTCTGAATTAGATCATTAGACTACAAGCATAGTTTATTTTCCAGTATTGTTTTCAGTCATTTCATTTTTAGTTTATTGTTCATTTTATTTGCAAATTAGATACGATATATTGTTGTTTATCAAGTTAAGTAAATTTAATTCTCTCTATTTCATTTCTGTCTTAATTATCAATTTATGCAATTTACATTTCATTTTATTAATATGAAATGGTTTCGTTATGCTTATGTTTATGAATTTACTTAAGTTTATGTTGCCGTTAGATTTTTTTAGTAAGTAGGTTTATCCGTCATTTGGACAGCCTGTCCAATCTGTTATTCCACCACCCCTTTCAGACCCATAGTTTAGTTTGTCATTTAGCCTTTAGTTCAGTTTTTAGTGTTTTTTTATATATTTTAAGATTGTTTTCAGATTTGTTTTGTTAATCTCTAAATTATATTTTGACTATAATAGTTTGGTGTTAGTTTTGTTTAACATTAAAGTTAAAGATTAATTGTTTTAGGTTATTTATTAAAGTTTTATTATTTTCCTTATTTCTTTTTGCTTGAATGTGTGTTAAGTAAGGTTTTTGTCTCTTGAATGTTATTACTGATTTTGTTTTAATACTGTATTATTTTGTATTTATGCTTTTTAAATTGATTTATTTGTTTGTATGTGAGATTTGGTGTTATATGTTTTTTCCTTAGTATGTTTGTAGGTTTTCTCTTTTATATTGTGTTATTGTTGAAAGAACTTGTAGGACAGAACCTAAAGATATTTATTTTATTAAGTTTTCTACTTGCTTCTTTTATTATGTTCTCTAGTTGCTTATAAGTTAAGTTTTCATTGTACCCTAGTTTCCCATTTGAATAGTTAATTGTTGATTGTACTCCATTTTAAAGTTTATTTTCAATTGTTTAGTTTCTTAGTCTACCTCGGTTTAATTACTTTAATAAGTGGATTTTTAGAATTTTGACTCGTTTTTTCATTTTGAAATATCTTTCAATCTTTTATTTGTTAAAATATTTACACGACACCCTCTACCTTCGCATATATTTTGTGTCAACTCTAATCTTACCAATCTCGGTTGATAATTAAAGAATAGGTGGGTTAATTTAAACATTATAAAAACCCAACACTTTTGGCGTCGTTGCCGGGGAGTTTTTCCGTAAGATAGAGTAGAATTCTTTAGGAAGTTTAGTAATAGGTTGGTAGCGGGCGAGCGGTAAGACAAGAGGTAAGAACCTAGGCATATGTTATAATAGGCACCCCCAAATCCAACAACAGTAGTAGCATAGGTTTTATTTTGTTTAAAAGTATTTCATGAGTATAATTAGAGATCCTCAGGGTAGATTTGTCAAGACTGAAAAAGTTATTGAAGTCTCCACTAAATACCATAGGGGATGTAATTCCCCAACTACTAACTCACCAGAAAGGTATCGAAAGACGTCTATAGGAAGTAGTTCTACCCTAATACCTAAGGAGTATCTATTAGTATATCTTACTAGAGAATCCATAGAAGGAGAAGGAACCCTGGCAGAAGGTTCTATGTGCCCCGTTCCTAAGGAAGTTCAAGTGGATCAGCCATTAGAAACCCCTAGTCCTCCACTAGTTTCAAATCCAATTGACATAACTTTATCACTAGTAGGAGATCTGAATTTCATTGACTTTATTCCTCCTGCTAAAGTAAAATATATCTTTGGTACCTTAGTAGATCCAATTATTTCGCAAATTGAAACTTCTACCATAGAACCTAATATCCCTCTAGGATTCAAAGCAACCACGGTTGATCAAAGGAAAATATCTCCCAAAAAATAACATTGGGATGCCCCATTATCACCTCGAATGGAGCCTCATAAATATATTTACGTTAAGAATCCATGTTATATGGAGAGATGGGGATAAAACGAAGATGATGATGAACTTAGAAATGAAGAAGGAGAAGGGGAAAATCAAACCGAGGATACTTTTGGGTTCCCTATCTTAGATACAATGCAGGATGCAACTATGAAAAACATCCCTCCTTCCTCCTTACCTACTTTCTATGGAAAAAGTAATGAGGACCAAGACACATTCCTGTTTGAGTTCGATATCCTTTGTAGGAGTTAGAATTATCTACAAGATGCTCACAAACTAAAATTCTTTCCCGCTACACTCAAGGATTCTGCCTTAAGATGGTTCATGGGATTAGGAGAATCCACTATTAGGACTTAGGATGATATGAAAACCTCATTCTTGCAAAAATATCAAGAATAATACAAACCTAAGGAATCTCGACATGATATATTCCAGATACAACAAGTTGAAGATAGGATCTTGGAGGATTATCTTGAGAGGTTCATTTATACATTACATAATTCTAAATATATTGACCTGCAAGAATATGTAGTACATACACTTTTCCTTAAGGGGATCTTTGAGGACTTGTTAGAAAGTATTAATCTCATGGTAGCTGGTGATATTTCTCATAAAAATATTGCACGGATCAGTGAGATGTGTAAAAATAATTCTAGTAGTAGCGAGGAAGTTATGAAAACAGTTCGAGAGCCTTTTAGTAGAAATATAAGAGGAAATGTTCCTAGTTTAGGAGGAATTACAAGATTAGAGATAGGAAACCTGTTGGAGAATTTTAAGACTAATATCTTAGGAGAAATGGGTTCTCAACTAGATGCTTTACAATACAAGAAGAGGCAGGATGAAGAATGAGCACCAATGAGTATTTTTTTTCCAAGATGCAGAACTAACATCCCCAAAGGGAACATCCATTAAACAACATCTCTGTATGTCACATCTGTACAGAAGAGCATCCAACAGATAATTTCCCATCCTTTCCTGGATTGCAATCCATCTATAAGAGTGGTATGTAGCTTAAACATCTAGGAGGCCTCAGAAACTTAGAGACCAACCAGCATATCCAAACTTTCCACCACAACCTCCACTCTATAATCCTCCGTATCAACCACCTCAACAATGGAACAATTCTAGCTGGTAGAACTGGCCACCTCAGTATCATCCTCCTCAATTTCCACAAGAGCAATATTGATCACAAGGATGGAGAGGACAACCATATCCTTAGCAACAAACTGTCCCTGTACCTAATCATCCTTATCCTCATAATCATACAAATTTCCAGCAAATGGCACCTAAATTCGTACCTCCAGTTCCTTTTATCACACAACAACCTCATCACTTTCAAAATGCAAATCCTCCTTGAATGACATTATTACCTGCATAGCCGATACCTAACCCTAACAATAAACCAAATCAAGATGTTAACAACACTGAGTTGCAAAATCTTCCCTCATACCTTATTTTGACTGTACCTATACATGAAATTCAATTACGATTGGGAATAGTTGTGAATAATAAACCCAAGTCATTAGTCATCATTCAAGAACCAAATGAATAAGAAGAAGATTCAATAGAACCCATGAATGGTGCTTTTTCAGAGGATGTGAACATTCCGAAAGTTTCAGTACACACCCATCCTCCAAATAAACTATTCAGGAGCAAAGAATTCATCCATTCCAGAGATACTAGTAATAGAAAAACCCATAGTTCATCCGGACTATAACATTTTGAATGAATTAAAGAACATCTATATTAAAATCCCTCTATTACAAGCTATTAAATATATACCCATATATAGTAAGGTAATAAAAGAGCTTAGTATTAAACACCCAGGAAAAAAGAAAAAGGACCCTATTACAGTTCATGTTATAGGAGAAATGTCTGAATGTATGGCAGGTTAGTCCCAGATTGCAAAATATACAAATCTAGGAGCCCCAATAGTGACTGTAATTATAAACAACACCGCCATAGAAAACACATTAATCAATCTTGGATCTACTATTAACATGATGACCATCACAGTTTTATAAGTTTTACAGTTAGGACAATTTCTTCGACCTACTCCTTCCATACTAGAACGTGACTAGAATGAGCAGACCACACTACGGTAACACCCGCTAGAGTCCTAGATGACATTATTGTATTAGTAGCTTCATGGGAATACCATATTGACTTTATGGTCGTAGAATCAAAGTATCCTTCTAAAGGACATCCTATTATCTTGTGAAGACCATGGTTAGCTACCGCAAATGCTTTTATAGGGTGTAGGGATGGAAAGATGACTATTTCCAATGGGTTGTCCACAAAAAGACTTATTTTATACCCCCCAACCAATAACTAAAAATTCATGGTGTTGAAATTGTTCTTTTGGGGATGAATACTTTTATGATCTCTCTCTTCCTAGTGATTTTTCTTTAGCACTTCAGGAAAAGACCACTGATAATGTATTAAACCAGTTTGTTTCTTCGACAACCTGTATAGTTTTCCCTCAGTCCTTTGCTCAAATCGATCAGATTTTTGGAGATGAGTTTTAAGAGAATATGGCTCTTTCTATGTTTATATAAACACCTTGCGTCTTCACAATTGAAGAGAATACATGATCATATGGCATAGATTGTGAGGTTGGCCATGAAAAAATTATATATAAACATCTAATTAAGTAAAAACCAACAAGCACAACTGCTTAAAGTTATTAAGAAACAAGTTGGATCATTTACATGGGAATACATCGATATGAAGGGTGTACACCCTGATACCTGTATTCACCATATTTATATAGATCCAAGAATGTCTTCTGTAAGGAAACCACAAAGCAGTATGAATCCTGCTGTAAAGGATATAGTAACAAAAGAATTACAAAAACTCCTCACTACTAGTTTCATCTATCCCATTTCCGATAGTAAATGGGTATCTCCTTTAGTAGTAGTTCCAAAGGAAGTCACAAGGAAATGGCGTATTTGTGTTGATTTTAGAAAGATAAACAAAGCTACACTTAAAGACTAATTTACTTTACCTTTTATTGATCAAGTATTAGATACTCTTTCAGGTATATAGTATTTTTCCTTTCTTGAAAGGTATAATGGTTACAACTAGATTTTAATAATACTGAAAGATCAAGACAAAAACACTTTTACATTCCCTTGGGGAACGTATGCTTATTGATTTTTTCCATTTGTCTTATGTAATGCACCTGCCACTTTCCAGCGGGAAGTCTTAGGAATATTTTTTGATCTTATACATGACTTTCTGGAGGTATACATGGATGGCTTTACGGCCTATGATAATACTTTTCAAGAAGCCCTTGACAATATCAAGAAGGTATTGATCCAATGTTAACAAACAAATTTATCTCTCAGTCATGAAAAATGTAAAATGTTAGTGACAAAAGGTATAGTTTTGGGACACCATGTTTCTTCCTAAGGAATCAAGGTAGACCCTGCAAAGATCGAAGTAATTGTTGGGATTCCGTCTCCCAAAACTTTGAAAGAGGTAAGAAGCTTTTGTGGTCATGCAGGCTATTATCGCCGCTTTATTGAAAATTTTACTAAAATAGTTGCACCAATGCTTAAGTTACTTACAAATGAATTAGAATTCCAATGGACAGAATCTTGTCAAAATTCTTTTGGAATCCTAAAATCTAAACTATTGATGGCACCCATACTTAGGGGTCCTGATTGGTCCCTCCCTTTTCACATATCTTCCAATGCCTTTGATACAACCATAGGAGGAGTCCTCAGCAAAAAAGAAGGACAAGAACCTTATGCCATCTATTTTATTAGCAAAAATTTGACCTGTGCCAAAGTAAATTATACTATTATTGAAAAAGAATTTTGGGCAGTAGTTTATTCTATTAATAAATTTCGTCATTATATCATAGGTTATGAAGTTTTTGTGCATACCGATCACTCCTCCTTTAGATTTCTAATGAATAAACCAATTACCAATGGTAGAGTGACCCAGTGGCTTCTTTTTTTGCAATAATTTAACATTACCGTCATTGACAGTCCTGGTAAAGAAAATCTCGTAGCATATTTCCTTTCCTGTATTCTAAATGAAGACAATACTAAACTAGTTGATGAAACTTTTCTTGATGAACATCTATTTGCTGTATCTATTCAAACCCCTTGGTTTGTGGATATTTCCAATTATCTAGAAATTAGGAAAATACCAAACCATTTGTCTCCACATGAGAAGCGGCCTATTATAGTTCAAAGTTCTAATTATTCTTGGGTTGATAATGGTCTCTTCCATAGTGGTTCCAATATTATTATTCGATGATGTGTGCAGGAGGATGAAATGACAGATATCCTTCATGCATGCCACGATGGACCATGTGGAGGACATTTTTCTGATAAGAGGATGGCATATAAGGTCTTACATTCTGGTTATTATTGGCCAAGCATTTTTAAGGATGCTACCAAATATGTTAAATGATGTGATCATTTCCAAAGAATGGGTAGACCTATCTCATCTGATCAAATGCGTTTGGAACCCCAAGTTGTGATTGAATCTTTCGAGAAATGGGCTCTTGATTTTGTAGGACCAATTTCTCCCCTGTCTCGTAAAAATAAATATATCTTAATCTGTACAGACTATGTCACCAAGTGGGTAAAATCTAAAGATTTATTTAGAGCCACAGAGAAATTGGTGGTAGAATTTATATATGAATAAATATTCACCCAATTTGGTGTACCTAGAGAAATTGTCACAAATCAAGGTAATCAATTTACTTCTAAATTAATGAAAGAACTTACTATGAAATATGGCATAGGACATTGCAAATATTCACCTTATCACCCTCAGCCTAATGGTCAGGTAGAATCAACTAATAAAGTATTATAAGTTATTTTAACTAAGACCATTCACTTACATCATAAGGATTGGGCAGATAGACTCCCAGAGGCTTTATGGTCCTATAGGATAACATGTAGAAACACTAACAGACATACCCCCTATGAGTTAGTGTATGGAAAACAAGTCCTTTTACCTATTGAATTTCAAGATAAAACTTTCGTATGGAAGCACAATTAGCCATGAATTTTCATGAAGCACAAAAACAACGAATATTACATATTAATGAGTTAGAATAAATTAGACAAGATGCACTTCAAAGAATAAAGTTAATACAAAATCAACGAAAAACATGCCATGATAAGTTTATTAATAAAAAGCAGTTTAATAGTAGATATTGGGCACTACTATTCGATTCACGGTTTAAAATTTTTAAAGGGAAATTCACTACCCGTTGGATGGGTCCATACGAAGTAGTTACAGCTTTTGACAATGGATCGGTAAAAATTAAAACAATTGATGGCTCAGAAATTTCCTTTGTAGTAAATGGGCATAGACTTAGGATCTATCACCAACCGACATCTAAACAAGATTTTATACAAAATGTTTTGCAACAAAATGAAATGGAATTAGTTGAAGGGGAAGATATTCCTCCTCCTCCTGATCCTTGAAAAATATTTTGGGTTATTATCACTTGTATATATCTAAATATGTGCTTGTTGCTTTGAGTAAATAAGAGTCATTTCTAATATGTTGTATACACAAGACTCTTTTTCTTTTATGTCTTTATGAATAAATTGAATCATCTAACAAGTGGTTTTGTAGTTTGATTACAAGTATATTATCTCTATGAGCAGCTAGTGAAATATTACTTGGACAAGCAAAGTATGCTAAATACTCATCAGGTATTTTAATCTTTTTGCGATACTTTCAAAATTTGCAGCTTATACGGATAATTTTTTTATATCAATCCTTTATATATCATACTTAACCAATTCTGTTATGATTCATATATTTTTTGGTATTTTGATTCATACATGTATATTTCTGATTTATTCTCTTAAACAGTTGCTTGGTAAGACCCACTTTCATTATCATATTTTTCACATCCTTATTTTTCACCTATGGATTACTAGTTCATCCTATACTTGTTATCAAAACTTGTCTCTTGAGTATTTTGGTGATAACACGAAAGTAAGTAGAATTTTTATCTATGGGGAACATTACTTTTATTGCATAAAGAAGAAGGAATGTTAGGTTAAAGAACAACTTTCAATTATTCTCTTTTTGACATTTTTTATGAGTCTCGACATTATGAAATTATTTATAACTTTATTTTGAAAACAATCGAATTATGAGTTTAGTAGGATTTAGCATGCTCTAGTACTAATCAGCTTCCATATATTCAATATCATTGTACAAGGAAAACCCATCGGGGTACTGAACAGGCCCCCTGGAAGCAGGTTAATGCTAAGTAAAAAACTTACAACAGGAAGCTCGATAAATGCAAGTAAACTTGTCGGGGTACTAAACAAGATCACTAGAAGTGGGGTTATGCTTGCATGGTTCCAAGATAAACTCGTCGGGGTACTGAATAGGACTGCTAGAAGCAGGGCAATATCTTCTAAATGAGATCTAGTTAATAAACCACTATGCACATAGTTCGTAAAATAGTGATAAAATATGAAAAATTCTTCAAAAAAAATTATGTCATGCCCAATTGTTTATAATGTAATTTGAGAATGGCTCAAAGTTTAATATTCCCCGACCGTCTCATTCCGCATATATCTAAGATGTCATTATCTTATCAATGGGACCCATCGCTATAAATCTCACACACTCCGAGGTACACTTAAAATACTTGACAATGACAGGATATCTTTACAATGAGGCATGGATGGCTACTTTTTCCTATGGTATCCTTTTAATTATATTATTCTCATTTACATGGCCTTTCTAAGCACTGTTTTATTTTTTCATGAATATACATTTCTAAACCATTTCCATTTACTAGTTAGTTCTTTTTAAAATAATTCCGATCATGCTAGCATTCTTTCTATTTTTCTGGAACAATCAATTATTCTCTGTGTATGGATTGAGGACATGCCATAGATTTGGTTTGGGGGCACATGGATTTGATCTGTAAAAAAATTGATTATTTTTGTTTTATGACATATCTATTTATCTCTAACAAATGATAAGTATTTTTCAAGAATGTAAACAGTAGAATTTGGTTATAGCTTGAAGCGTATTTTACAGAAAAATTTAATATGGTCTTACCATATGAAGAATTGAATGAAGGAAAATTAAATATCAAATAGCGGTTTGATAAAAATGGCGATATTATAGTACTTATGATTAAATTCTCTAACTAAATTTTGTTTTTGGGAAAATAGTTTTTACTTCTATTTAACTATTAATAATTCTATTATCTTACTCAATCATGCATGAAAATGATCAATTTTTTTGTTATTTAAAATGCAATTTATGTTTTTTTGTTATATATTCAACCTGCCAAAGTTTTACTTTGGACATAGCTGAATTAATTTTAAACTTTATAAATGATAAAATTATCTTGAACCTTAGAACTCTTGAAAATCCAATAAAGTTAGTTTTAATCTTCATACAATGTGTGACATGAAAGATATGTTATTTTGCAGGTTCAAAAAGTGAAGTTTAAATTACCTTCTTTATCTTCCAAGTTGAAGGCAGCTACTAGTTCTCCTTCTTCCTAAATTGTTTTTCTTTCTTTTTGCTCAGTGGGACCTGCCATTTCTCTGGTTTGGGGTAATGTTGATCCTAGATTTGTTATCATTTTTTGTAGATAAATTACTCATTTAGACACATATTTTATTATCTTTTGTATATTTTATGACACGCAAATCATTATTCAACCTCTGGTATGGTTGTATTTAAGGTTTATATGAAATATTTTTATTTATCATTTTTTATGGTTTTATTAATTAAAAATAACATTATTAAAGTGCATTTGATATATTAACTGATTTATATTATTGCTTGCGAATTTTATAATCCTTTTGGGATGAATTAATAAATACAATGCATTCAGCCTGCCTTTCGTACAGCATGTACAGCTCGATGTTCAACTCGTCATCCAGCCCGTTGCGTGAAACTCGCTGGTGGTTTGCCAGATGTTGAGATGTGTTTCTGTAGATTGAATTCCTAAAGCGCACTAGTAGATAGACCAAGTTCACCCTAGATCGATGCCCAACATATCTAGCTCACGGCCCAGCCTGCTATTCAGCTCTCCATCTAGATTTCCCATCAAACTACGCGCTGCTGAAAATTAATTTCGAGCATTAAAAATGTGAAACAACTACAAATGTTCTATTATCCACACATCTGAGTGATGAAGTTGTGTTCTAGATGTTTTCCAGCCTACATTCTCCTTTGCTCACCACCACATCAACCATCCAAGTGTTGGATTGATGTATTCAACCCACACTCTAGAATATTCACCACTACACTCTCCTCTGTTCGCCATCAGTCACCTGCTGTGCTCAGGTAGGAACCTATGTTCCACCTCTACAAATCATTCACACTGAAGAGAATATTGTGCGCCACATCTGAAGACTGTTCACACTGAAGAAGGGAGATGCTTGCGAGTTGGATTGCGATCTATTATGTGCCTTTAAGATCAACTAAATTTAGAGAGCAGTCGACCACTAAAGGGTCCACTTCCTCATCCCTGTAAATCATTATATATAGCAGCCTCTATGAGAAATATCAGTTATCCAGAAGATTTAGGTTAGTCAAGAAGAATCAGTTCATGTTCTGATATGTTCTCAAACATTTGTATTTCTGTTCGACCATCTCAATAAAGAGTTGTATGCATTGTTGTTGAAGATTGCATTTGAGTAGAAGTTAGCCAGGAAACACCCCTGATTGCTGAGAGAGCCCCTCATCAACCAAAGGTTTCTTTTCTTGTTTATTTTTTTCATTTTTGTTGTAGCTATTTAATTCATAGTTTGTTTTATTTCTGTAATGCAATTTGATTTCTGAATTAGATAATTAGACTGCGCATAGTTTGTTTCCATTCTTGTTTTCAGTTTATTGTTGAGTTTATTTGCAAATTAGATAATATAGATTGTTGTTTATCAAGTTAAGTAAATTTATTTCTGTCTATTTCATTTATGTCTTAATTATCAGTTTATGTAATTTACATTTCAGTTTATTAATATGCAATGGTTTCTTTATGCTTATGTTTATGAATTTACTTAATTTTATTTTGCTATTAGATTTTATTAGTAAGTAGATTTGTTTATTGCTTTATGCATTTGAATTACATCTGCATGGCTTCAGCTAAAGATTAGCTCATTTAGGTTAGTTTTTACCATTTTAACTGTGCATCCTATCATTCAAAGTGCCTATCAAGTCTATTATTCCGCCACCCCTTTTAGACCCATAGTTTCGTCTGTCATTCATCCCTTAGTTTTGTTTTTAGTGTTTTTTTATGTATTTTAAGATTGTTTTTAGTTTTGTTTTATTAATGTATGAATTATTTTTTGACTATAATAGTTAGGTGTTATTTTTGTTTAACATTAAAGTTAAAGATTAATTGTTTTAGGTTATTTATTAAAGCTTTATTATTTTCATTATTTCCTTTTGCAAGAATGTGTGTTAAGTTTTTTTTTTGTCTCTTGAATGTTATTACCGATTTTGTTTTAATACTATATTATTTCGTAGTTATGCTTTTTAGATTGATTTATTTGTTTGTATGTGAGATTTATTGTTATATTTGTTTTCCTTAGTATGTTTCTAGGTTGTCTCTTTTATATTGTGTGATTGCTGAAAGAACTTTTAGGACATAACCTAAAAATATTTCTTTTATTAAGTTTTCTACTTGATTCTTTTATCATGTTTTCTTTATTTAATTTTCTACTTTCTTCTTTTATTAAGTTTTCTACTTTCTTATAAGTTAAGTTTTCCTTGTACCCTAATTTCCCATTTGAATAGTTAATTGTTGATTGTACTTCAGTTTAAAGTTTATTTTCAATTGTTTAGTTTATTAGTCTACCTCAGTTTAATTACTTTAATACGTGTTTTTTTGGAGTTTGACTCAGTTTTAATTTTGAAAGATCTTTCGATCTTTTGTTTGTTAAAATATTTACATGACACCCTCTACCTTCGCATATATTTTGTGTCAAATCTAAGCTTAATAAACCTGGTTGATAATTAAAGAATAGGTGGATTAATTTAAACATTATAACACCCCAACAATAATCCTTTCACATATAACTAGATATTTAACATTCTTCATATAAGACAATGTAGTGAAAAACTCTTCCTTGGATAATTCCTTATCTAAACTCTCCCTATCACCATAATAAATGTTTTAGGAGACAATTCCATTATGTCATTAAACATGTACTGGAATATGCTTATGTTTAGAAAGAAGTGGCCAACCTATTACACCATTATTACAAAATATATATCTTCACACTATGAATGTTTCAAATAATACTCCATAAACATAAATTTATAAAATAAGATTCAGAATAGTACTTCTCCAATCAATTTAAACTAATAAAATCACACATAATTTTCATCTCTTCCAAAGTTGTTCCTCGATTTGATTCATCAAATGCCATGTACATTGACCAAATGATAAAATAATGTGTAGGATATACATAATGTGGAGGATACAATCATAACCATTATTTTGAACCAACCTTATAATCAAATACTTTTAGGCTTGATGTTTGTCCCATATATTCGTTAGATGAAAGACATCATGCCAAACACCAATTTTATTTATGTATACCACACAAGTGCATCACTTAGGTGTGTCAACTTTGTGCATCCTTAAAATGTTTGTTAGGTTGTTATGTGGGTAAGGTGATTATGTATTCCACTTAGTTGCGTAGGATGCTTAGTTGTGTTGGGTTCTTATGTGTGTTAGGTATCTTGCATCTTTGTGAATACAATTTAACACTGTTACTTTAACATTGTATATGCAATTGGATCATTGTAAAAAATAAATTAAATGTACATTGTTGTCATTACGTAATATTGCAATTGTGCATTGTTCTCAAATCTATAACTGATGTCTCGATGCAATCATAAAATCTTTAAAAAAATGGGAACATTACACATAAAAACATTCTTGGCCACACATGTATGATCACACTTAAAAGATTGAACCATGAAGATCTCAACAACATTGATATGAAATAATTTGTATATCATTAAAGTTATAATACAAAATAGAAGGCCCTTATATCTCCTTCCAATGTACATGTATCAAAAACATCATTGATGTCATGCAAACAAAAGTACATCTGTCATAGACCACGCCCCTATACTCTAACTTCTTCTTGTACAGAAAAATACATATTTGTCATAGAATAACACATCAAAAATCTAACTTTCTCTTGTATTTTCCTCACTATGGTGCTTCTTTCCTGTGTCCATGACCACTATGCATGTCTAGTGACTGCAAATCAATGACAATATTTCTTGATCAGGTAACTGAACTAGTACTTTCCAGCAATAAAAAAGTTTGAAAAATTAAATTACGACTCAATTGCAGATTTAATAAACACTCACTGCATCCATCCAGGGTATATATGCCTATGGTGTCCTCCTCCTTGCAGAGAGTCTATCTGCAATTCTTCTCTACGAATAAAAATAACTGAGTCAATTATCTCAACAATTACCAACATGTACATGAATGAGAAAGTACTAACCAATTACGTAAATAATGAGCATCTCACTGAAAAAAATTGTTCCTCGGAATGAGACTAGGTTTATTCAATAGCAAGAGGAGTCGTAGGTTCAACATCAACCTCGGTCACATGCACTAATGGACCAATGTGTGGCTACATTCACCAAATGATAAAATAGTTAGACATCATGCATGTCCATAGTCAATACAAATGAACTGTATAATTACAATTATTCAAGTAGATGTAACTTTGTGTGACTTATCCATATTGTAGATGCAACATTGACTGCAACATCAATAACCCTGCTAAGGTCTAGCACGGATGAGTCTACATCCTGATGTTGTAAACATGCAAAAAATAACCTTAAGAAAAACTAGTTGTGAAGTGAATTCAAATCTAACCAACAATTGCCATTGGAAGTGTGTACATTACCATGGAATGAGTACGTTCATCATCATGGAAACCCGCTCTTTTTGTTGAAGAAGGTCATCTAGTGTAGACAACACTCTTATCTACATTTGGACTACAGAGAGATCCAAACTGAAGAGGTGGTGCAGGGATTTGCAATGATGTTTGCAGTCATAAACTGTTGCCATATTTAGACATGGAATTGAATGGATGGAATAATATCTATTGAAAAAATAACATATTGTAATCTACTTACCTCTTCCTCGAACATATCCCCCCCATGGTAGGGACCATTGCTAGCAATTTCTTTACCCTCTGCTGATCTAGATAGCATCTGCAAGTTTAAAAATTATAAATATTAGCAATTTTTAAAGGACTGTATAGTAATAAATTTAAATTATTTGAACAAGATTCATTCATTAACCATGTAATTACATTGCTAAGGTAATCATAAAATCCTCCTAGGGGTAATTCGTTGAGATCAATGTCTCCAGCATTCGGTTCAAAATGGGGTTCCTATAACTTAAAAAATTGTAAATATTAGACCATTTAACAAATTAATCAAGACTAACACATGTATTAAAAAAATTATAAGTATTAACAAAATGAAACATGTTGAAATATTACCTCGGTGTTGGCTGATTGAGCCTTGGATACAACCACACTGGGTGCACGACCACCCCCATTAGAGGAATCAAGATCCTGCAAGAGTAAAAATTCCATATATTAAGAATTTTTGAATATGTGTACAACATGGAAAAAATAAAAATTGAAGAACAATAGAGTTTTAACAATGTCCTTAACTGACCACTAGTCATCGTAGAGGTACCATGTGTTGGTCCACGACCATAACATGATTGACCACACATTGTGCACACATGTGGCTCGCTTTGGGGCACATGGGATGTCACTCTATCCCCACCAATAGATGGTTCTCTCCCAGCAGAAGTTGGTGGGCGTACGCCATGAGAGGAAGAGGTCCCTTCCTAGTCAATAGTTGTGGTGTGTCAGGAAATCATCTCAGCTAGCGTAAGAAATGCCTCATGTGTCTAGGGATGTCTGGCCTTAGTAGATGTGCATGAGGTGGAGGTATCGATTGATTTGCATATATATTCATAGCTTTGGGTCTGTTTTGGGGCATCCCCCTTGCAGATCCCTAGAACCCCAACATGTCAAAATAGTTCACATGTTTTCCCATCACAAACTCTGCATACAATTTTTGGAGGAAGTACAATGGCACTTCCCTGTTGTTGTGCAGGGGAATATCAAAAACCGTGTACCATCTGTCTATCCAATGGCCTTTAATGGGTTAATAGATGCACCACTCAATCGAAATATGTGGCCTGCTACTCTTCAGAATGCCATCCATCCCAAGAACTTTAAATAATGTATATATGTGCTCTTTTGATATTTTTAGCTTCTTGATCTCGTTATAGCTCAAACCATCGGCATATTCTCGTATTTTGGTTTTCGTGTATGATTTTATGATATAGAAAGCATCATTCGATCTAGTGATCATTTCAACTATGGTTAGCAATGATGCTGAAAAGGAGTGACAAAGTTCATCTCCACCCCTCCAGGAAGAACCAATCTCTCTCAGATGACAAATAACTCTCAATATCTTCACATTGTAGTCCATAATAGCCACTGCAATCATAAATACACATAAAATATCATTAGAAAAATAAACACATGGTATAATGACATCTCTAAGCAATGACAAGTGTAAAACTAATGTGCAACAAATAAAAACATAAACTAAATTTATAATTTAAATTTTAAAATTGATCTTGAATTTTACATTAAATAATAAACATTTAACATTTTTTCATCTTAAATTTATGTCGTAAATTCAAGTATTAATTCCAATTTCCATATGCATGTGTACATAAAATGTCCTATGGGAATATGTTGATTGGGAAGCTCCTATAGCTTATTTTAAGGCTTGTATTATGAAGTTTCATCGAAATTGTGAGGTGTTGACTAATTCCCTTGCAAGACCAACTCCCAGATTGCGGGTAGAGGGAAGGGATAGAGCCTCGAAGAGGTGGCAAAAGGTTCTATTCATGAATAAAATCCCAACATAGGAAAGGATTTTGTTATATATGTAATTATTTGTTGTAGCATGATTGTTTTTGGACTCCGAAGTCCATTTACCATANTGTAATTTGGGCCATGTATGGATTCCACTTGATGTTATTTTAGTTGTATGCACTCTTTCTATATACCCATGAGAGACTTTGCATAATTGTGTATAGTGGACTTTATGGTTACAAGGTTTAAACTAGATTCTATCATGTATGATAGTATGTGATTGGAATGTAACGAAACACATCAACCTCCATATGTATATCGATGTTCATAGATCCTATTGTTGAACTCTGTTGTCTTGACCTTAACCAAAAAGTACCCTTCAATCAAGAGGAAATATTTGTTAAGCATGGGAAGCTTCTATAACTTACTTTAGCACTTGGATTAGGAAGTCTCATCCAAACTATAAGGTGTTTATTAATGTTCTTGGATGACAAACTTCCATATTTCGGATAGAGGAAAAGGATTTACCATGTTTGTTTATGTATTTTAGGGAAGATATGAATTCTACTTGATTTTTTTTAGTTTTCTGCAACCTTGCAATATACTTGACAAACTTTGCATATTTGTTAATTTTGGTTTCGATTCACAAGGATGCTTGTGAATATACATATGCAAATAGTGAATTTGAATTTTTTTTATGAGTATAATGGGGGTTTGGTTTACATTGGGCATGTAAATTACTTATGAAAACTTGCAATATACTTGACAAACTTTTCATATTTGTGAATTTTGGTATGGATTCACAAGGATTCTTGTGAATATTCATATGCACATAGTGAAATTGATTTGTTTTTTATGAGTAAATTGGTGTTTTGGTTTACATTGGGAATGGGAATCTTAGTATGGATTCACAATGATGCTTGTGAATATGCATATGAATACAATGAAATTTATTTTGTTTTTATGATTAAATTGGGGTTTTGGTTTCCATTGGGCATATAAATTTTAAAAAAAAATGGTTTAAATTCATACTAGGGCATAGAAATTATTGAATATAGGGAAATTTTCATGACAAGATTTGAAGAAAATACCTCAAAAGGAAGAGATTGATCCCCAAGGTGCACTTTGTTGGCCTTTTCTCACCCAAAATGTGTTTATCTTAGCTTGTTTTGCTCCACATGATCTCGTTTCAACGCGTAGTTGTGGAGAAAATGTGTTTTAACCATAAAAAATGTTTTATATAACATGCACATGGTTTTTATAACTATAATGTGAGCATGTTTTTGTTCACTAAAATGCATGCAGGTTGTTTTTAACTATCCTAATTGGAAAGCATGTTTGAATCCTTAGGAATATGCTTGGCATGGTCAAGATTGCTTGGGATGATTTTTATTCTTTAGATCTTGAGTGATTGACTTCACTCTACCATTTCATCTAAAAGGTACCTAAACTTTTTGCACCCACCCTTTTTCGAAACCATTTAGTAGTTCTTCACCAAATTCAAGTCTTTGGCTATGTAGCACAATGAATGTGGAATTGACAAGAAGGATGAGCAATTGGTGCTATCCATTCTAAGTAAACTTGGCCCTAAATTTTTAGTCTTTGCGTCCACCTTCCACTTTGGGTTATTGATAACCCAAAATTGGAAAATTTCTTCTCTATATGCATTCATTGAACCCCTGATCCAAGAACAAGACAAAATGATCCAAACGGGATCCCTAAAAGCCTCCAAGAATCATGTTGTTTTGGCTAGGGATTCAAAGAATATGAATTCCAAAGCGAAGAATAAAGGAAAGGAAAAGAAAAATTATGAATCCAAACTAAAGGATAAGATTAATCCGTTAAATGGAGACTCAAGTTCCAAGAAGGATAAGAAAAATAGGTTTGAAAAAACCAAGTGTACTTGTTTCAAGAAAGGAAACCATCTAGATAGTTCCTGTATGAAGAAAACTATATATCAAATGGTCAAACTCCTTGAACAAAACCACATTTCCATCCTTGAAGGCACAAGGAATACTGATTATGGAAGAAAGAGAGATGATCATGAGAGATGCCATGCACTGAAGGATGGATTTTCACAATCTCAATCCTTTCTCATATATTTTGGATCCTTGAATAACATGGTTTCCTCCAAAGAGTTATTTTATTATTTAGATATCACCGATGGTCCACGGATTCACATGGGAGATAATTCTCGCATTCTAGTTGTAAGGAAGGGAATAATACATTTCGAACATGGTGTGTTCAACAATGTTATGTACATACCTTTGTTAGAAACAAACGTTTTATATGTCTATAAGATGACACACACTGGTTCAAAAAATAGAGTTTTTTTTTAGACCTGACACAATTGATCATTTTAGATATCTCATCTAGGAAGGTGATAGCTAAACGTGTTTCAAAAAATGCCTGCAAGGAATATGGCTTCTCACACTTTTTTCCATAATCACATAAAAGTTCCCTATTGACCCATGTCTATGAGAGAAGTAGACTTTCGCATGAGAGATTCAGTCATCTAAAATTCAAGTAATTGCATCCATTTCCCAATGAATAAATGGTTGAAGGATTGCCCCTCATAAATTTCTCTCAAGGAATATGCAAAGGTTGCTTGGTAAGGAATAATCCAAAATGAAATTACGATGTTGGAAAGGAAATAAGAGCTTCATCCACACTCGATTTGATACATAGTGGTGTCTCATGGTCAATCCCTACAACTTCTATGAATGGGTCCAGATACCTTATCACCCTCATATATGACTATTTTAGGTTCCATGGATCTATTTTCTTAAGAAAAACTCTAATTTATTTGAGACTTTCAAAGTTTTCAAGGCTTTAGTTGAGAACAATGCATGTAAGAATATAAAACCAATCAGATGTGAAAATGGAGGGGAGTACATTAATAAAGAGTTTCAGAATCTCTTTGCTTCTAAGGGAATCCAAATCCAACATTCTGTACCATAAAAACCACAACAAAATGGTGAAGCTGAGAGGAAGAACTAGTCATTAAAAGAGATGGCTACCTGCTTTCTTGAAGCAAGGGATATTCAAGCAAATATCTAGGTATAAACAGTGAACTATTATTCATATATTAAGAATAGGATACACCACAAGTTAGTGGTTAGGGTCACTCCATTCAAAGCAATGATGGGCATAAGCCAAATGTGTCACCTTGTGGGTTTTTTGGTTCCAAGGAATGGGCCATAATACCATTTGAAAAAATAAAATATCTTCAACCCTAGAGTAGTTGGGATATACAAAAGATGAAAAATATTACAAACTAATGCAGATTGCACCTAGAACATCCTTCATTGAAAATAGAGTCCAGTTCAATGCAAATTCATTACAAGATCTGCATCCAATTTAAGAGCAAGGTAGATATGATATTCCTTCACCATTTGCACATGATGAAGATCAAAAAGATGTTTCTTTTGATGAATTAGATTCATAATTGAAATTTGAGGACAAAGTTCAATTAGATATTGATGTCGAGTAGGAATATCAAGCAGATCCATATCCATATCCAACTTTTGTTCCCAATACTAGGAATAAATGGGCTCAAAAACTCATTGAAGCTATTGGGAACCTTGTTCTGGATCCATTTGACCGAACAAGAACCAGATATCACTATTGAGATCATAACCTTGCACTATTTCATACATATCCACTTCTACTAGAGGGGTCCTACATGATCGTGGGGTATGATCCAAAATTATATAAAGAGGATTTCCATGATCCAAGATGGTATACTTTCATGGATGAATAATATGAGTCACTATAGAACAATGAGACATGGGATGTTATCTCTCTCCCTCCAGGGATAAATCTTGTATAATGCAAGTGGATCTACTAAACAAAACTTGCATACGATGGTTCTACAACCAAGTACAAGGTTATATTAGTTGTAAAGGGGTACTCTCAAGTTCATGCTTTGGACTACAATGATACATTCACACTTTTTGAATGAATGGATTCAATCAGAAAGGTTTTGGACATTGCAGCTTAGAAATAGTGGGATCTACATCACATGGATGTCAAAAGTTCCTTCCTACATGGTGAATTGGAAGAAGATATCTACATGAAATATCCTAAGGGGTACACTAATGATCCTTGGTATACATGTTGAGGAAATAATTGTATGGGATCAAACAAGTCCCCAGGGCATGGTATGTCAAGATGGACTCTTTCTTACTGTCCCAAAGATTCAAAAGGTGAAATTCTAACTAAAATGTCTATATGCAGCAAAAGGGAGGTTGCTTACTATTGATTATATTGTATGTGGGTGACTTTCTCATCACTAGTGGTTCATCTATTGGATTAAGGAACATTAAGTTAGTGTTGAGAACATATCTTTCCATGATAGATATAATGATACTGAGACCATTTATTTTCCTTGAAGTAATTAAAATAGCTTAAGGGATCATGGTTTGATAGTCCAAATACATAACTGACTTGCTCAAAAGATTCCACATGAATGATTACAAATCAACATGTCCTTTCCTATAAGAAATCGTATTGGAACAAGGTGGTTTTACTCCCTTGGTTTCCAGCACACTATGTTGATGTATTTGTAACTTCGAAATGTATTCATCTATGTATCTTATCTCTTCTTCCCCGATGTTTATTCCAGGATGTGTCTGTAATGTAATTAAGTCATGATGTCATGCCTCAATGTTCCAATCGGGAGGATCTATAATGTAAACAAGTCATGTCAATTCATTGTGTGTAACCCTCCTATTGTCTAAGGGTTGAATCCCCTATAGTTCTAGGGCACTAGGGTTATCAGACTAACCTAGTGAATTCGGCCCTAGTAGGTTTTTAGTCATGCTGAGAAGCAGTATAAATAGAGAGGTGACCTATCTATTTATCACACATCTCATACACACTCAAGTGTAGCACATAGTTGAGGAAGGAGAAGACACTGGAGCTAGATAGAAAGAAGGTCACTGTTGTCGGGAGATCATCTTAGTGTTTTTGGATTTTCTATTTTGGCGATGATTCTATCTATGAGGAAGTTGTGGGGTTTTCTCCATTGATGGTTTCCCTGAGGAAAAAAATTATGGTCATTGTCTCTTGTTTTTTATTGATGTGCTTTTTATTTTCTCAGTTAAAGATCCTAATAATGCTAGCTTAATGTTAAAAATCTAACATGGTATCAGAGATAACCTAAGAAGAAGACATTGTGTAGCTGCGAGAACTAGGGATTCCTAGTTTGTGGACCTTCCTCCATAGATTTTCAGCAAAAGTAAGGTTGAATAACTCTCCTCCTTAGGGCGCATCTTTCTGTCAAAGCAGAATCCAATTCTATGGTTTTTCAGTTTGGGACCCAACATTGCTGCTGGAAATTAGGGATTTTCACAGAAGAGGATTTTTTTAGTGAGCCCAGACCTGGATAGATCTCCTCCCAAAAATCGAAGTTAGGGAGCAATTTCAAAGCATTTGGTTGGACAGAAATATGGAAAAGCAAAACCCTAATTTGCTCATGTACCAGCACTGCAGGATTTCAGCTCCAAATCCAGATCCGATATATTGACCTGGTAAGACCTAAATCTTTTATATTTCCACTTGAGGTTCTCAATTAAAGATGTCTCATCATACCAAGCTTGATCAAAAGCTTGATGGAGATGATAACTTTCGATCTTGGAATTATAGGATCTCCCTAGTTCTGGAAGAAAATGAGTTGGACTCCTACATCCACGAGGAGGTTATAGTTTCAGAGGGAGATGAGGCTAAAGCCTTACATAAGAAGAATTTGGTTATGGTAATGAGAATAATTGTTGATCATACCAAGGATCACCTTATACCACAGGCGTCCTCTCTCAAGACACCTAAAGCTATGTTTGATTCCCTAACCAAATTGTTTGAAGGGAAGAACATAAACCGGAAGATGACTCTGAGAAATCAACTGAAGAATGTGAAGATCCAGAATGCAGCGACCATCAAGTATTAATTCACAAGTGTTTCTCATATCAAGGAACAATTGGAAGCAGTAGATGAAGAAGTGGAGATTGCATAGATTGTGATGACCACCTTGAATGGTCTCCCTATGACATGGGACTCCTTCATTCAAGGGATTTGTGCCAGGAAGAAGTTAGTCAAGTTTAGCAGACTGTAGGAAGAATGTTCTCACGAAGAAGCTCAGATAGCAGCTCAAGAAGATAAGATGGGAAGTGAAGATCAAGCTCTCATAGCACAATCCAAGAAACCTAGAACCAACCATCGCAGAAGTAAGTACTCTCATCAAAGGAATAACTCTAGAAAGTCTAGAGATAAGTCTAAGTATATTTTCTATACATGTGACGAAAGAGGAAACTTTGCTAGAGATTCTCCTAAGAACAAAAGTAGCTCTCTCAAGAAGAAGGAAAATAAGCGAAGACATCATGCTCATGCTGTAGAGGATGATGAACCTTCATCAAAGAGAACCAGATATGAAAGTGAATATTCTTCAAGCAAGGATGAATATGTTTTGATTTCCGCTCTCGTAGGAAACATTACTCATCAAAGAAATGATTGGCTCATAGATAGCAGGGCCTCCAAACATATTATAGGATTCAAGGAACCCTTTGTGAGATTATTAGAACATGAATCACCTCACAAGGTGAATCTAGGAGATGACTACAAATATCCAATAAAAGGTAGTGGGGAATATTCTTATAAGCTAGACTCTGGAAATTCTATGACAGTGAAGGAAGTATTGTTTGTGCCAGGACTCAAGAAGAACCTTCTCTCCATATCTGCATTAGATGCAAAAGGAATGAGGGTTGCATCAGATGGTCAAGTCATCATGTGGCCAAAAGGAAAGAATATTGATGATGCAATAGTGATTGGTGAACAAGAAGGATGTGTGTACAAATTGAAGGGCCATCCAGAACAAGCCTTTGTCTGTGACATAATAGATCCAAATGAACTTTGGCATAGAAGGCTTGCACATGTGAATTATAGAGCACTACCTCTTGTCATAAAATTTGTTGAAGGTCTTTCAGAAATACAAGCAAAAGATGATGGGGTCTGTAAAGGATGTGTGAAAGGAAAGAACACAAATAAGACATTTCCAAGTAGAAAAAGCAAAGCAAAAGGAATCTTGGAAATCATCCACTCCGATATATGCGGTCCTATGTCATCAAGATCACTAAGCGGATATGTATATTATGTTTCTTTTATTGGTGAATTTTCTAGAAAGACATGGGTCTACTTCATGAAAAACAAAGACGAAGTATTCAGCAAGTTCAAGGAATTCAAAGCCTTGATCGAGAATCACACTAAAAATAAGATCAAGAACTTTCGATCAGATAATGGTGGATATTTCACTTCAAATGAATTCAAAGAGCTATGTAAATAATCAGGGATTAAGAGGTAATTGTCCACTCCTTATAATCCACAACACAATGGGATTATAGAAAGGAAGAATAGAACTATCATGGAAGATGCAAGACCAATGCTTCGTGATCAAGATCTTCATATGCATCTTTGGGCAGAAGCTGCCAGAACAATGGTGTATGTATAGAACTATACTCCACATAGAGTACTTGAGAACACGACTCTTGAAGAAGTCTTCTCCGGTAAGAAACCAGAAGTCAGCCATCTCAGAATATTTTACTGTCCTGTATACATACACATTCCAAAAGAGAAGAGAACAAAATTACATCCTTGAGGAAAGAAGGGTATATTTGTGGGATACTCTAAAAGCTCGAAGGCTTACAGAATCTATTTCCCAAGATACAAAAATATTAACATCAGCATGGATGTGACATTTGATGAAAACACAACTTACAATAAATCCAGAAAGAGACCTGCTGAAGAACCTGAAGAAGCAGAAGCACCCATAATTCATGATACAACTATGAATGAAGAAACTAAAGAAGAATATCAAGAATTTGAAGAATCACAAAGACCTGTAGATACACCTCAGGAGAAGAATCCTCACAAGAGGAAACCTTCTTGGGTATGAGAAATTATCCAAGGTGTAAAAAGATATGAGGCTCCAAAAGAGAATCATAAAGAAAGAAAGAGGACCAGATCCTGCTCCAGGTATGCAGCATTACTATGTGATTTCATCGATAAAGAACCTTCCAGTTATGAAGAAGCAGCAGAACGGAAAGAACTGAAGGATGTTATGATTGAAAAGTTTTAATCGATCATGAAGAATGATGTTTGGGATGTTGTCCCAAAACCAGAAGCGAAGTCAATTGTGACTTCCAAATGGATCTACAAGATTAAGCATGTTGTAGACGGTAGCATTGAAAAATATAAGGCTAGATTTGTGGCTCGGGTTTTCTCTCATAAAGAAGGAATAGATTATGAAGAAACCTTTCCATATGTAGCCAGATACACTTCCATCAGATCAGTACTAGCTTTGGTTGTAGTGATGAAATGGAATATGCACCAGATGGACGTCAAGACTGCTTTCTTGAATGGTGTAGTAGAAGAAAAAGTGTATGTAGAACAGCCACTCGGTTTTGATACAGGACAGGGAGTCTTATGTGTGTAGATTGAAGAAAGCCCTGTACGGTTTGAAATAGGCACCCAGGACTTGGTACGGTAGAATTGACAACTTTCTATCCAATTTGGGCTTTACCAAGAGTAAAGCAGATTCCAACCTTTACTACAAGGTTGAAGATGGCAACCGAGTGATGCTCCTACTATATGTAGATGATATGTTTGTGACAGGTATGGATGGGTTAATTGTTGATACGAAGAGAAATATTATTGTCGAGTTCGAAATGAAGGACTTGGGTATGATGCATTATTTTGTAGGCATGGAGGTGTGGCAGAATGCAGATGGAATCTCCCTTTGATAAGGGAAATATGCAGTAGAGATCCTGAAGAGGTTTAGGATGATGGAATGCAAAGCCATGGCCACACCTATGGAATCTATTGTAATCTCACAGATCAGATAAGGTTATCAATAATACATACCAAAACATACATACATAACAGAGACAAAATATAAGAACAAGTAGATGAATTAATAGATTATATTAACATGAATGGGTCCATATAGTACAGAGAACTGAATCAAGTTCTCTTCTAGCTCAACAGCCTAATATATATGATTACAAAACAATTACAAAATAACTACCTATTAGTTCGGTGAACAGACACGACTTTAGGTGGCCGACATAATCTCTAGTTTAGTCGGCCGATCGACTAAGTCGGCTATCATTCAAGTCGACTTACTGACTTGCTCCTCCAACATCTCCACCATGAACAAAATGTTTCTTCATCCCAAAGAAACAGGGAGGTAAAAAAATCTTCTTGCCTTCCTTAGTAGTCATTATGATGTTCTTGGTATTCATGGGCTATGAAGTCTGATGGTCGGTCTTTTCTATACACAGACTTAGACAATTGTTGGGGCTGTCACTGCTAGGTGATGTTGGAAATTCGTCCAACTTTGCAATATTTTCTGGATGTCGATGGTGAGTGTAGTCAGACTTGATAAGATCAACATCTTCTCTGAAATGGATATTTCAGCTATTCTCTCCATGTCAGGAACCATAAACTTGTCCTTCTCCTCTACAGTCTCTATAAGTCGTTTCATATGCGAGCAGATGATGTCGACTTTTTCCAAGTTGTGGATAGCTTGGTGCACCCACTGATGAGCTTCCTGCTCAAGCTTCTACAATTTAGTTTTCTCCAGCACTATTTGATCTTCAATTGTGCTTCTAAGTGTTGTATCAGTGGTCCTCCTCTTCTCAAGCGCTTGGATCTCTTGTTAGGTCTGCTTGGTTTGTTGATAGACTTTCTCGTAGTAAGGAGGCTAGTCTCGTAGTATTTCTTCCGTGATAACAGACTCTTCCATGTGATCTTGTAACACTTTGTAGGATTCAGAAAAGGTGGTGTGTTGTGCCATCAACAGTCAGATGGTTTCTTCTTTTTGCTCCTCCTTTGTTTCCTGAATCTGTGCTTGGAGTGCCGACACCATGCTTTCAAATAGTTGATAAGCTCTTTCGAGCGGTTTGTCGGTGTCGACCTCTACTGGTCTTGGCATTACTGATTGTGCAAGGCTTTTGCATTTATTGAGGAACTCAACCTGTTCTTCGTCCTTATTGTCGATTTCCTTACGTCTTTGCTAGCTCCTTATCTTTCCTTCGACGGATAGGGTTTTCAGGAGTTGTCCTAGCTTTGCATCAGTCAGTGTGGTTGCATATTTCAATTTGATATGGACCTTTGATGGCTGTCCATGATACTCCTTCTTCTGTTTCTCCTTCTTCTTCTTATGCTTTTTCATTTTTGTTTGTGTCAGCACCTGTGTACCTGCAAAAGTCAAGTCAGGATTTTCGGTTTGTGGTATAGCAGTGGTTGATGGTTTCTCTATTTGGGGAGGTGGGATGAGTGCTGCCTTTGGTTGGTTACATGCAGGGGGTGCAGAAGTGGATGCAGTTGGTGATGATGGTTGAGGTGGTGGTAGCTCTGGTCCAGCTACTTGGATTAGGGGTTCTGATTCGGGGGGTGGTGGTGGTGATGATGGGGTTGGGGAATGGTCGGGTGTGATTGGGTTGGTGGAATTGTAGATGAGTGGTGGGTTTTCGGTCTGAGGGGTTGAATCCAAGTCGGAGAAGAGTTGGTTTATTTCTCGATTTATGTCTTCGATATTTTCTTCTTCTTCTCCTCCGGTCAGATCAGTGGATGGTAGGTGGGGTTCTGGTACAGTCGGAGTAATAGTCGAGGTCTGACGTCCGACAAATTCAGCTTCCTTGTCTTGATTTCTCTCAAAGGTAGAAGTGATAGTTGCAAAGATATTTGGTTTGTGGGGTATTTGGCCGGTTTGGGGGACTGGCAGTGGGTACCCACCGACTTTGAAGAGAGGTGATTTTGTAGAGAGCTTCTGCACCTGGGTGAAGATCGCAAGCAATTTTTCTATGTAAGCCTAGAGGTCTTTGTCCCTGTCAAACTTCTCTTTCACAACTTCCGACATAGCACTTTTGCACAAGTCGAGTGGGCTTATCGAATGTTGTTATGGTATTTGCTCCTTTGTTACTTTTTTCGAGGATGGAGGTGGAGGCATAGAGACAAGATCTACGACGTTTTCAGGCGTCGATGTGTGGGTGATCTTGGATTTCTTTGGTCGACCTGGTAGTGCTCCCCCCTCAACAAATCTTTGGAACTGGGTTTGCACCAGCACTTTATTTGCTGCAACATCTTCTATTATGTCGATGGTCGTAGCTCCGAGTTCCTCCTCGTCATCTGAGTATTATGTAATGATAAGCTTGCGCTTACCTTTTCCTTGTTGTTTTTGTTGTGTTCTTATCCTCTTTCTTGCAGCTGCTATCTCTTTCAACAATTTTCTTATAATGTCTTTTTTGATAGCATATTATGGGTTTTCTAGTTCTATCTCTCCCCTTGGCTCCTAGGTCGGGATGAGACTTTCTGCAACCGAAGTGATTACCTACTGCTCTACCTGTGTTACTTTTGTCTGTGGTTTTTCTCTCTGTGTTGTTGGAGGTTTGATGATAATTTGAAGTCGGCCAATGTGTTAGAATGGTGTCTCCTCTGTAACAAAGGTACTGATGTAGAGGTTCGGCTCATAATCCTCTTCTTTCTCCTGTCCTGTTAATGGATCCTCGATTGAGAAGTCTATTTCCTTGGCCTTCGCTGAAATTTGTATTTTTGTCCCAGCTTGTTGAGACAGTTCCCAAAAGATCTGTTCGATCGACGGATAATAATCAAGGGCCTTTGCATTTGATTTTTTTCCCTGCATGTACCAGACCAAAGTATGGTTGAGCTCTAGCTAGATGTGGGACTATTCGGTAGACTTCGTCAGATATTTCAAGGCACCCTCCATCTAGTCGTTCGGACTTTTAGCTATTGGAGCCCGTTCTACAACAACAGTTTTCCGTCTTTGAGTTCCTTCAAGGTTCCTTTCTGGAAGAATGGTTTAAATCTCCACATGTGGAACCTTGTCGCTTGTTGAAAAATTTGGTTTCCTTCGGGGAAAATATGGTACATGACTATCCATAGTATGAGGGATGGAAACCTGATGATTCCTCCCATCTCTTGGCATCTTTCATAGATGGTCTTGACCATGTCGGCAACATATTCAGGCCATTTGTATATCTTTCCCTTTGTTGCAGTGTCGACAACCTCTAACATGTCTAATTTGACGCCGCTGCGTCGACCTACTAGGGTGAGTGTGATGGCTATTATTTTGGCCACAATCGGTGGCATTTGAGCTGTGATTTGACTAATCATCAACTCCTTCAATTTTTTTCCTGAAGCTGACCCAGTTAGTTCTTCGAACAGTCCCTCTATAATACCGACCAGTACAGGGTCTCCTTTGTTTGAAAGTCCTGTTAGCTTACAGATGACTTCCCCAGAGATGTCAACCAGTTTTTTGAAGTAAAATTGGCCATTGTGGCACCGACTTATGATAAACTTGACAGCTATTTTTTTTTTGCCACCGAAACTGGCCATGAGTGGTGCATTGACATAGCTGAATATGGTACTGTATTTTATTTTCTCTGTAGCTTGAGTAGTATTCTTGTTGACATAATCCCATTCCTGCATCTCGGTCCATAGTTTTTTCCATGAGCCTTCCTACACCTTAACATTCTTAATATTCTTTAACCTTCAGACTAAAGGTGTTTCTGTAGTCTGTAATTCCTTAGCTTTGGCTGAGGCTCTAGTCTGTTTGGGTGCCATCTTGTCAGTTTGGTGGTCGATTTCACTAAGGTATTATTGGCTTTCAGTCATCTGGATGCTCTGATGCTCTCTCTGGATGAATTGCGGTGAATGATCCTTCGGTGGTCCAGTATTTATAGGGGACGCTTTGGATGTTTTCGTCGATGAGTGTATTAATTGTGAAGATGATGTTCCAGCTGGAATAGTTGAGTGTGTGTTAATGGTGAATTGCTTTCGACGCTCGAGGTCATGAATGCGCGATGGGACTCTCAAGGTCGTCGGTTGATGTCTGTTATGAAAATGGTCGATGGGGTTATGTCGATGGCCATGATGCCGGTTGTCTAAGTGGTGATTTCCTGTCATAGTTTTTTGCATGTATGGTATTATTTTTCTTTTTGGTTTTTTATATTTTTATAGTTTTTGTTTAACCGTTATGGTCCTTATATGATTTTTTTTAAGTTTTTCTTAGTTTCTGTAGCGTTTTAGTCGGGCTCCATTAACGAGTTTCCAAAATACTATGCCTTGTAATGTTCTTAGTCATACTGATTCGTTGGTATGTATCTCTTCGACAACACAGGGTCCCATCCATTTTGTATGTAGCTTTTTAGGTTTACCTTTTACCCGACTATTGTATAGTAAAGCAAGATCTCCCACCAACAAGTTTTTGTTATTGATGTTTCTGTCGTGCCATGCTTTTTGTTGTTGTTTATGAATTTCTTAATGTTGCATCATGAGTAGTAGGTCCTTTCTTCCTTGTTCAACATCGACATGTAGGATCTCTACAATAATAGGTGTCTATTTTTGGAACTGTAATGGAACTAGTCGAAAGGGGGTTTGGTCGGTCGAGCATTTATATGTTGTTCTATATGCCCATAATACTGCAGGTATTTTCTCATCCCAGTCATCCTTTTCAGCATTACATATTTTGGTTAGTCCTTTTGTTAATGTTTTATTAAATGCTTCAATTGCTCCATTTGATTGCGGATGGTATGTTGTACTCCGATGTTGGTCGATTTGGAACTAGTCGGTTAGTGTTTTGATAGTTTTATTAATAAAGTGTGTTCCCTGATCACTGATTAAGGGTAATGGACATCCAAATATGGTAATGATATTCTCATAGATGAACTTAGCAGCTATCTCACTGGAACATGTGTCGACAGGTTCTACCTCTACCCATTTGGTCACATATTCGACTGCAGTTATTATGTACCTTGCCCCTGTTCTTTTTGTTGGTATAGGAAATGGTCCTATGAAATCTATGGCCCAAATTTCAAATGTCAAACTTGGGTTTACTAATATTAAAGGAATTTCTATGCTAGGCAGGGGTCGACCTAGTCGTTGACATCTATCACATTGACTTAAAAAAAATTTGAAATATCTGTGAAGTGAAGGCCACCTGACTGTTGGATTTTCTTTGCAATTGTGTCTTCTTGGAAATGTCCTCTTGCAAGTCCATAATGTGCTTCATGCATAATGTTGTCTCTTTCATGTTCCAGTACACACCTTCTGAGGATGTCATCTAATCCCATCTTGTAAAGAAATCCATTTATAAGACTATGTTGGGGCCTGGAAATTTGCAGGAAACAACAGTAAGGGATTCACTCAAATCAACGTTCCCAACTATCCCGTTGATTGTTTGGTATAGGGAATCCGTCCGGTTTGCGGTCTGGCTACCGTAGGTCAAGCAACAAAGAAAAAAAAACAAAGGTTTTACCTGTTGCGGCCCGGTCCACCAAGTTTTTTGTAATTTTTTGACTTAATGTATGATATGCAAGTTCCTAACTAACAATGTAGGGTGCTAAAGATGCAAGGAACAGTCACAACATGATGCGCAGGTTCTTACCTTTCGTCTTCAGGTTTACAAGCACCTAAAACACATACAACATAACACAAAGTAAACTAACGACCTAAACTCTCCCTAGGGAGCAGAATTATCATTCATTGGTGAGTAATACATTTTGTACATGCATTATGAAGAGTTACAGATAGCTGATACTTCATTCAAGACACATGAACAATTACAGATATTTAAACAACCAGACAGCCGATTATTTTATGAACAACATTTATTACTCATAGTGGAAGACATCCCAAAAAAATATTGAAGAACACTCAACAAGGACATAGGTCCAGGAAGTTAAATACTCTCACAGTAAATGAAACATGGTTGAAAATGAAATAGTTCCTCTTCAACATTATTCATTGAGTCGCATTGATACATTCCACGTTTCACTCTCTCCAGCAGGCAAAATTGCAGTTTCCTTTGCAAGACGAAGTAGTTCCACTTACAAGTCAACATTTACAAAATTTTCCAAGGAAAAAGCCCTGTATCCTTCCTAATTTAAACGATATCTACAGAGCGTTTCGTTTTCCCCGGACGCATGATTTTTCATTTCCTCTAACGCTTCGCATTCCTTGTCTGTATGTAATCATGAACCACTTGGTAACTGATGACTTCTTGGGCTCGCAACGTTCTAGCTCTGAGTTTTGTCTTCTACTCCCCTAGTTCTCCTGGCGATCCCTCCGGATTCAGTTATATTCTTGCCAAACGGTTCGTCTTTCTCAGTACCATGGTAGAGTACTTAATCTCCTCAAACCCGCCTGCCATCAATCGACCCGCATCATTCAAAACAACAAATATTATCGATTAAATGACTATTCCACAAGGAAATGGTGAGGGGCACCATCTACGGGCTTGACAAACCTAGCCTACGGCAGTTCACAAGAAACACATTGGCGGGAAAACTCAAAATCCGCAATCGGGAGGAAAAAACATCGGAGGCCAAGGGGCTTTCCCAGTCGTAACAGCGGAAGAAACCCAAATCACGGACAAGTGACACATGTGCGAGAGAGGCTTTAATCGGAAATTAGAAGGATTTGAACTTCGGAAACCAAAAGACTTGGAGATCGACAACGACGGAAAAGAGAAAACTAAATCCATGCGATGTAAGTCGGACGTCGGACGAATTTGCGTTTCAAAAGACAAAAGGATTTTCCATCTGCAATGGCGGACGAGACACGACTTCATGCCCACGACCAAACAGGTTAAAACGCATCGGCCATCGGTGCTTTCACACTTCGGTAGCTAAATTGCTTAAGGAGCCACAACAGCGGACGAGAAACGGTTCAAACTTCCGATCAAAACAATGAAAAACTAAGTTCTTCAGTCAACTTCAAACATCCAACAATTGAGACCTCCATAGAGACAATTGGTTTGATCAATAAACAAAACAATCTTAATAGCTAGGGCTCGCCATAAACTTCAGCGCAATCAAAAACCAGACCTTGGTCAAGAGTCAAGCTTTGTAGTAATTTAAAGATTGAAACACATGCCAAAAACTCCAAGGATTCAAAGATTAAAACAAAATCATAAGGAGGGGTCCCAAATTTAAGAAAATTGGGGAGAAAAGTTGCAGCTGCAACAACTGGCGATTGCCTGGTGAACCTAGATCTCTAGGCGATCAACCTTTGAGTGACAGACTGTTTAACAACCAAAAAGCATCATATTGACTTCTTCTAGCAATATGGATTTCTTAAATGATCGCAGTGTGTACCCTTAATCATTGATGACAGTCCAATTAGGGAGAGTGGAAACCAAAATCGTCAAGTCTAGATAACTATGCGGAGGCCGGAGGATGAATTTCATTATTAACTTTGTCTTCAAGTGGGTAAAAGCTTTGGACACCACAGGATTGGAGCATATGGTAAATAGAAATATTCGTTTGTTCTTCATTCCCATGCCATTTTTGTACTTTTCTTGTGCTTTCGGACTTTTTTCCTATTTCATATGAGTTTGCTCACATGCCTTTCTTACTGAATTTTGATTCAGGATCCTCTATCCCATAGTGTCCTTTTGTGTGAGTGGTGTACTTCATGTTTCAGCTCACGGACGGAGGGGATCTTTTGGAAATTCAATACTTATGATTCAGCTCCTGCTTTGATTTATGATGCTTTCATAGGAGTTTTTGACTCTTTATTTTCCTTTTGGCATTCGTTTCTTGGCATGGGATCATTTATATTTAATACACTGTTCACTTTGCTCCTTTCCATGGGTCCTTTGCTGTTTCTCCTTAGAACATTTTAAATGCGACGTGGATGGAGTCTCGACATAGTACCCCACACTCCTAGAATCTGGTTTATTTCACAGGGGTTAAGTGGGACTTCAATGCACACAGAGTTCTTCGAGAAAACTACTATACTGGAAGAAATTCTTTCATATAAATTAGCAACACACAGTCTGACACCAAAATGTTTATCAAACCCAAAAATTTTGGATGTATTCCATGCAACCGCAAGTTTTCTCCCTTTATTGAAATCAATGAAACAAGCTAGAACGAAATCAACAAAAGCAAACTAGAAACATGACTCAAAAGACATCCGGGATGATTATTTATGTACAAGGCAGAAAAAATCAGACAGACTCATGAAAAATAAGGTTTGAGAACCAAATTATTTACTGGTAGGTTCTCCTCACACCCCTGCAGATCTTGCAACTTGAAGGTAGAAGGACCAAGCTTGGCTGCAATTTGAAAAGGGCCTACCCACAACTGCTGGAATTTGGTATGCTTTCCTTTCTCATCATGGGGGTGGTCCCATTTGAGGACTAAGTCTCCCACTTCAAAGTCTTTTGTCCCAGCTTTATGCTTGTCAAACCCATCTCTTAACTGACTCTTGTTGCTGCTTAAAGCATTCTTTGGCTTTTGACATGGCTTCTTCAGCTTTCAGGAGATTATATATTCTCATTTGTAAAAATTCATCATCCGACCGCCTAGACTCCTGAGCTAGAATGGAATATGGTAGCATGATATTGGGAGGGAGGATGGCCTCTTTACCATAGACAAGGGTATATGGGGACACTCCAATTGCAGACTTGGGGATGACTCTATCAGCCCAAAGGGCATTTGGTAAGGCTGAGTGCCAACTCCTCTGGTTTTCTATTACAGTCTTCTTCAGAATTCTAATGAGGTTTTTATTAGAGGATTCAGCCAGGCCATTCCCTTGCAGATAGTAATTAGTAGAATAATGCAATTTTATCCCTTTATCATGAGCAAACCCAGTCAATTTAATTGATGAAAAGTATTTATCATTATCAAATACTAACGAAACTGGAACTTCAAACCTGGTCATGATATGATCTTGTAGGAAGCTGATGACTTCGTCTTCATTTATCTTGTGCAGTGGGATAGATTCAACCCAGCGAGTGAAATAATCAGTCGCAGTAAGAATGTACTTGTGCTGCAGGGATGAATTTGGCTTTATTTCTCTAATAATTTCCAGCCCCCATTGCTCAAATGGTTCCGTGATCATCACAGGCTTCAGGGGCGCTGCTGCTTTCGGCTGTCTTCCACCATACCTTTGGCAAATATCACACTTTTTGACGTGTGCGTGTGCATCCTTGAAGAGTGTAGGCCAGTAATAACCAGCTCTGAGGACCTTGTGGGCTGTAGTGTCCCCTGAATAATGTCCCCCAGCTGGACCATCATGCAATTAAGACAATACTTTGTTAGCATCTTCTTTCTCCAAGCATCTTAGAAGGACTCCATCGTATTTTTTCTGGAATAGTATTCCTTAAACAAGTTGATAGGATGCTGATTTAAGACGCAGTGCTCTTCTTTGCTTGGAATTCCAATGTTCTGGCAACAACCCTGACTGTAATTAATGTACAAGGTCTCTATACCAAGACTCGAGAGCTGTAAACAAAGGGCATACATCCATTACATGTAATTCAGCATCATCTTCCCAGGCTTGTTCTTCATTGTTCCCACTTTTAGTCATCAATTTGCATAACCCTTGACCTTTAACTATAGAGGCTGGCTTGAATTCAAGGTCGTATTCTTGAAGAGCTGTTACCCAGTTGCCCCTCCTTTCTCCTAACTCTTTATGTATGAGAAGGGATCTTACAGCTGGGTAGGGGACTATTACCTTGGTTCGATTCTTTAATATATAAGGCCTGAATTGATTCACTACCTTAAACACTGCATAAGCTTGCTTATCAATGGCCAGGTAATTTAACTCAGCCCCCTGCAGACCAGTACTCATAAAGGCGATTGGGAAGTCATCCCCCCCATCCTCCTTTTGCGTGAGTACAGCTGCCAGCGAATCATCGGATGCAAATGTATACATAATAAAGTCTTTATCAAAGTTGGGGCTTTTCAAGGAGGGAGCATGTGCAAGAGCAGTTTTAATTTTGCTAAAAGTGTCCTTCTCAATATCAGTCCAATTAAATTGTGCATTTTTTTTGACCATATGTTGTAGTGGTTTGACAGTCTGAGCGAAATCAGGAACAAACCTTCGTACAAATTTTATGGTTCCCATAAACGATTGCATTCCTTTTTTATTATGGGGCATGGGAATTTTTTCAATGGCCTTAATTATTTCTAGGTATATAGATATACCCTTCTTTGAAACTATGTGCCCCAGTAACTTGCCCTCAGTGACGGTGAACACACACTTCTTAGGATTGAGGGAGATCCCATATTTCCAACAGTGTTCGAAAATTTGCTTTAGGTGAAAAGCGTGCTCTCCTCTTTTCTTCAAGAATATTGTAATGTCATAAAGGTACACCACAACGCTTCGTCCAATTAGTCCGCAGAAAGCTATGTCTATAGCTCTTCGAAAGGTCGCTCCAGCATTAATCAGTTCAAAGGGCATCCTTCTATAGGCAAAAGTTCCCCATTTTGTCCTAAACGTTGTCTTTAATCTATATTCTTCGGCTACCAACACTTCATTGTAGCCAGAGAACCCATCTAATAATGAAAACAGTTTAGAACCCGAAACCATTTGTAGCAGCTGCTCCATGGGTGGCACATGATAGTTATCTTTATCCGATGCGCGGTTTAAGTTCCTGAAATCCACACACAGTCTGATTTCTCTTGAATTCTTTCTGACCGGTACAAGATTTGATACCCACTTAGAGTGTCTGACTTTAAAAATGATTCTAGCATCCAACAATTTCTTTACCTCACTCTGAATCAGCAGTTCCAGTTTTGGATGCATTTTCCTCAAGGGCTGCTGATATGGCTTGACTCTCGCCTTGATGGGAATAACGTGCTTGATGATGCTGGTATCGTATGTCTTTAACTCTTGGTATGTCCAGGCGAAGACATCTTTGTATTATTTAAATAGACTGATGAACTTGTCTCTTTCTGCCGGCAAACAACATTTGCTGAGATTCACAAACTTAGGTGTCGTTTCAGTCCCCAAATTTATCAGTTTGAATTGTAGAGTTGAGATGTGAGTCTTCACGTTGGCGGGTCTCCTAAACTTTTCATTCAAGTCAAACATCCTTTCTAATGTTCTGACCCCTTTAGGGATGCAATTATCAAATTTCATCTCGGCCTGGTGTTCTTCATCATCAATAATCGCTCCCTTGAATACCTCGTCATTTGTTAAACATTTTATAATTTGCTAGTCATCATCGAACACACGCAGGTTGGTAATCATATCAGGTACTGAAGGCCTGAAAAGAAATTCAACAGTACATCGATTATTTGAGGGTACAAGCCTAGCGGCCGAAGTATCTAATAAGTCAGCTGCTGTGTTTTTAATTCTTGGGATTGAAATAATGTTGAATGCATTAAAACATTTAAGAAGGTCCCATACCTCATTCTGGTAAGATTTTAAGTGAGGAGAAACACAGTGGATTTGATTTCGGATTTGTTTCACAATAATTTCAGAATCCCCAAAAACTTTTAAATTACTTACCTTCAAGTCAATCGCTTTCTTGAGTCCCTGCACCAGTGCTTCATACTCAATTGTATTATTAGTACATTCAAACTCTAATCTACATGAAAGGAAATGTTTATTCTTTTGTGGGTCAATTAGAACACAGCCGTCCCCTGAGCCTTCTAATGTCTTAGATCCATCGAAAAATAAAGTCCAAAAATCTTTAACTACTGAAAATGAATCTACTCCTACTGGTAAGTCTACTATTTTACAATCAATCTCGCCAGCCTGCGAGAATCGAAGGAGATCAAGCTGGGTATCAGATGGGTTGCCGGCTTCTTCCGCTTGATAATTCCCTGGTTCCAACTCAAGAAAATAATTTCCCAATATATAATCCACAGGTATATTCTTCTCATCCAATTGGGTAACATTGTACTTCATGTGGGGTTCTCTTAGAATCTTGATCTTGTTTGGACTCCCCTTGTATGGAAACCACAGGTGCGACCAATTTGAAGAGAAATATCCATTTAATTTGGCTAACCAATCTCTACTCAGGACCAGACCGTAAGCGTTTGGTATATCAGCCACTATGATGTTAATAACTTGGGATACTTTGTCATTGGATGCCAGACGGATTAGGACATCTTTCATCTCACCAATTACCTTAACGTTTGTCCTATCCAACTGAACCACCCTCCACATGGTTGGCTTTGGTTTCCCATTTATCTTCTTACATACTGATATGGGCATGACATTAATGGATGCCCCCGAATCTACCAGACAATTGTGCACGTTATGATTACAAATTTCAAACGTTAGGAGGTAAGGTAGCTGCTTAGCTTTAGACTCACCTCCAATGATGGTTTCTCCAATTTCTTCTTCATCCTGAGGTTGATTGTCAGCAGGAAGCTTGTCATCTGATGCTTCAAGTGCTTTCAACAATCTCTCTTTTTGATGCGGCAC
The DNA here is from genome assembly GCA_001517045.1 of Pseudotsuga menziesii. Classification (NCBI taxonomy): domain Eukaryota; kingdom Viridiplantae; phylum Streptophyta; class Pinopsida; order Pinales; family Pinaceae; genus Pseudotsuga; species Pseudotsuga menziesii. Next base: position 50,847 of record LPNX011123427.1, on the reverse strand, counting down.
TTTGCACATTTCGAATAGTGGAACATTCGCTTTTACCCTTTTCAAATCCTCCACAATGTCATAATTCATCGGTTGTCCAATTGGATGTGGTTTGTCAGCATTTCCTTCACTTGGCTCGGCTGTTGTTTCCTCCTGTCTAGGACTTTGGCTGGTAATCGTGAATTATGGAATCTTATCAGCCAAGGCTTTATTTTGAAACTTCTTCTTAACATTTCTCAGCCTTCTGACCTTTGGAAGAATAAGATTGTCGTCCTTAACAGCTCCTCGGCTTCTTGTGGCCATGTTGGTCTCCATAACACCTTGGTATCCCTGAGTGTTTCCTTCTTCAACATCAAATAATGAGACTGAATTCCATAATGCCAAGGTCTCCTTTTCCTAATATTCATTAGATGTAGAGGCAGAATTTTCTTTTCTTTCTTCATCTCCCTCTTCTGTTAACCTAGAATCCAGCAGTTGATTCATCACTAGCGTCATAGAGTTTATCCATTGTGGAAAATTCCTCTCAGAGTGTGGCTGTTGGTGGAAAGTACAGAAATTATCCATGCCAACCTCTATTAGATTCATGGACGCAGCATTGTGAGGAGGAGGATTAGAATGATCCTTATCCTCTCTTTTCTTATAATACGGCTTATAAAACCTTTGTGCCTCCTTTTCTTTTTCCATATCTATGATCTTGTTGGAAAGATTCTGCATCATCTTGGCCATATTTTCCAGATCTGGCGACTTTTCTTCATTAGGCTTAGTGAACAATAAGGCTTTCCTCCCCGCACCTTTCTCTCCTGATTGTTCTAGATAATCTTCAATACTTTCTCTTTCCGCTTCCACCACTTCTGCCTCTTCATAGGTCTCTGTCAGAGTAGGCTTGGCCCTACCTTTCGCAAACATGGCCAAATCAGGACCCAAAGCTGAAGTATAGTACTCAATCAGTACTTTGTCTGAAGGCTTATCTGTTTCAGAGAAGTTCTTAAGATATGCTGCAAACCTTTGTGTGAAACTGTGCAATTTTTCCTTTTTCTCTTTCTTCAATGCAAATAGTCCTTTCATAAGGGTAGCATGAGTCTTTTGGGTCGCATACTTACTTCTAAAAATTATCTCAAAGGTGTTCCAGTTCGGAATCGAGTTAGCAGGAAACCCAAAATACCATGAAGCTGCAGCTCCTTTAAGTGTATGCGAGAAAAGTCGACATACTACATCTTCATGCTCCCCAGCCCTTAAACCCTCTATTTCCAAGTAGAAACTCTGCAGATGATCATCCACTAGGATCTTCTCATTGGGGTCAAATTTAGGCAGCAATTTTTCGAAGGATTGGGGTAAGTCATGTAATGGAGGTGTTAGATTTAGAGGTGATCTGGATCTCCATGCAGGTGGTGGATTTGGTGGGTTTGGGGGTTGGTTTTCATTTACGCCAGCCATGAGTTGGGGTGGAGAGTGAGGGGGTGAACCAACAGGAGTTTGAGCAGGAGAACTATAAGGGGTATCTGGGCCTTCTTGGTTCAAAGGTAATTCAAACTCCTGTAGAGCAGTCTCTACAAGTTCTTCCCAGTCTCCAACCAACACTGAATCTTCTGCTATAGGACGGTCTTTCTTCTTGTATTCTCTTCTAGGTAAGTCAGGGATAATTGGCAACCCTCCAAGCTTCTTTACATATGCCCGGGTGTGTCTTCTTAGGTCGTTAACCACTTCATTACCAATAGCATATAGATGTTCTCTGTTTTCTTTAGGGATTGGATTATGGAACCCACTTCTTTCGGAACTGTCACCTGTGGAAAATTCTCAGGAAAACAGGTTTCCTCGGCCAGCCATGCACTGGTGGCCCTCCTTCTAGCGCCAAAACTGTTGGGGCCTGGAAATTCGTAGGAGACAACAGTAAGGGATTCACCCCAATCAATGTTCCCAACTATCCCATTGACTGTTTGGTATAGGGAATCCGCCTGGTTTGCGGTCCGGCTACCGTAGGTCAAGCAACAAAAAAAAAACAAAGGTTTTACCGGTTGCGTCCCGGTCCACCAAGTTTTTTGTAATTTTTTGACTTAATGTATGATATGCAAGTGCCTAACTAACAATGCAGGGTGCTAAAGATGCAAGGAACAATCACAACATGATGCGCAGGTTCTTACCTCTCGTCTTAAGGTTCACAAGCACCTAAAACACATACAACATAACACAAAGTAAACTAACAACCTAAACTATCCCTAGGGAGCAGAATTATCATTCATTGGTGAGTAATACATTTTGTACGTGCATTATGAAGAGTTACAGATAGCTGATACTTCATTCAAGACACATGAACAATTACAGATATTTAAACAACCAGACAGCCGATTATTTTATGAACAACATTTATTACTCACAGTGGAAGACATCCCAAGAAATACTAAAGAACACTCAACAAGGACATAGGTCCAGGAAGTTAAATACTCTCACAGTAAATGAAACATGGCTGAAAATGAAATAGTTCCTCTTCAACATTATTCATTGAGTCGGATTGATACATTCCACATTTCACTCTCTCCAGTAGGAAAAATTGCAGTTTCCTTTGCAAGACGAAGTAGTTCCTCTTACCAGTCAACATTTACAAAATTTTCCAGGGAAAAATCCTTGTCTCCTTCCTACTTTCAAATATTTAAACTATATCTACAAAGCGTTTCATTTTCCTTGGACGCATGATTTTTCATTTCGTCTAACGCTTCGCATTCCTTGTCTGTATGTAATCATGGACCACTTGGTAACTGATGACTTCTTAGGATTGCGCCCTTATAGCTCCGGGTTTTGTCTTCTAATCCCCTGGTTCTCCTGGCGATCCCTCCGGTTTCAGTTATATTCTTTCCAAACGGTTCGTCTTTCTCAGCACCATGGTAGAGTACTTAATCTCCTCAAACCCGCCTGCCATCAATCGACCAGCATAATTCAAAACAGCAAATATTATCGATTAAATGACTATTCCACAAGGAAATGGCGAGGTGCACCATCTACGGGCTTGACAAACCTAGCCTACGGCAGTTAACAGGAAACACATTGGTTGGAAAACTCAAAATCGGAAATCGGGAGGAAAAAACATCGGAGGCCAAGGGGCTTTCCTAGCCGCAACGGTGGAGGAAACCCAAATGACGGACAAGCGACACGCGTACGAGAGAGGCTTTAATCGGAATTCGGAAGGATTTGAACTTCGGAAAACAAAAGACTTGGAGAGACGCAACGGTGGAAAAGAGAAAACTAAAGCCATGCGATGTAAGTCGGACGTCAGACGAATTTGCATTTCGGAAGACAAAAGGATTTTCCATCCGCAACGTCGGATGAGACATGACTTCATGCCCATGACCAAACAGGTTAAAACGCATCAGCCATCGGCGCTTTCACACTTTAGCAGCTAAATTTCTTTAGGAGCCGCAACGGCGGATGGGAAACGGTTCGAACTTCCGATCAAAACAACGAAAAACTAAGTGCTTCAGTCAACTTCAAACATCCAACAATTGCGACCTTAGTAGAGACAATTGGTTTGATAAATAAACAAAACAATCTTAACAGCTAGGGCTCGCCATAAACTTCAGCGCAATCAAAAACCAAACCTTGGTCAAGAGTCAATATTTGTAGTCATTTAAAGATTGAAACACATGCCAACAACTCCAAGTATTCAAAGATTAAAACAAAATCATAAGGAGGGGTCCCGAGTTTAAGAAAATTGGGGAGAAAAGTTGCAGCTACAACAGACTGTATGGTGCAGCTTTCATAGCTAGGATTTGTTTCTTCTTTGTACTCATTCCTTCTGGTGCTTGTCCATCTTCTAAGAACTGGGCTATTTCCTCTACCTCTACTAGGACTGCTTCTATCTGAAATAGATGTGCATCTAGTAAGTCATATTCGACTCCTGTCAGTTCCTCTGTTGTCTCGATTTGGGATAAAAGGTCAGGACCGACATTTAACTTACCTCGTCTGACCACAACTTTGAATTCAAATTCTTGGAATAGTATTAGCCATAGAAAAATCCTTCCATGATGTAGTGGTTTATTGACAAGATATTTAAGCGCTTGATGGTATGTATAGAATATAAATGGGTTAGCTAGAATATAATGTCGATATTCTTGTAGTGCAAATACCATTCCTAGTACTTCTCCTAGTACTTCTCTTTCTGTTGTCGAACAATTTCTTTCAGCCTTGTTTAATTTTCTGCTACTGTAAACTATAGGATAATCCATTCCATCATCTCCTGGTTGAGTTAAGATTGCTCCTATTGCTAGGCCTGATGCATCAATATGAACATGGAATTTTATCAACCAGTTTGGAAACCTTAGGATTGGTGCTTCAACTAGTTTTCTTTTCAATTTTTCAAATGATATATGGAACTCCTCTATCCAGTTGAACTCTTTATCTTCCCTTAATAGTTCTTCGAGTGGATAGGTCATATCTGAATAATATCTTATGAATTTTCTGTAATAGCCTGTGTGGACAAGTAACACCCTGACTTTTTTTGGGTTTACTGGTGGTTTTAGGTTGAGTATAATTTTGATTTTTGCAAAGTCGACCTTAATACCTTCCTTACAGACAATGTGTCCTAGCAATATCCCTATGGCGATGACAAATATACACTTATTAATATTTAGGGCTAACTGGATTTGTCAACATCTTTCCAACATAATTATTAGACACTTGCAATGATATTTTAACATGGAGTATATTGTCCAATCATCAAAGTATACTGCCATGGTTTTGTATATATACTCTTGGAATGTCTTGACCACAATTCTAGAAAATACTACAGGTGCATTCTTGAATCCAAAAGGCATAACCTTGTAAGCAAATGATTCGAATTCACACACAAATGTTGTTTTTTTCTGATCTTCTTTAGCTAATTGCACTTGGTTATAACCTGAGAATCCATCTGTAAATGAGTAGCATTCATGTCCTGCCACCTCATTTAAGATTTCATCTGCATAAGGAGTTGGAAATGGGTCTATCAGTGTGACTTTATTTAGTTCTCTGAAGTCGACACAAATTCTTAGTTTGGTCGGATCATGTTTCTTAGGTTGTACAACCATTGGCCTTGCCCATTCTGATTGGTTAATAGGATAGATGATTCCTACTGCAAGCATGTTATCAATTTCCTTTTTGACTATCTCTTTGTATTTATGAGCTAGTTTGTATGGAATTTTTTTTCACATGTCAAACATCAGGTTTAGTGTTGATTTTCATTTTACGCATTTCATGAAATAAGCCTTTTAGGTCTTTATAATCTCTAGAAAATACATCTTGGAACTCTTTTAATAATTTCACTATCTCTGTGGTCCACTCTTCACTCCAGTAGTCACCAATCTTTTCCATTTTTGGTCGGTCATCATTTGAGATGTAGAATTCTCTAGTTTTGACTTTAGCATCTAGCCATTCTGGTTCTTTGGATTCATTGATTGGTCGGCTTCCTTCTTTAAACTGGGAGAATGTGGTAGGAAAGTCAGCTACAGTCATTCTGTCGGTATCCTCTTTGTCAGTTCTTTCAAATTTGAATATTTTACGAATAGGTTTGGTCATTTCGACATAAATTGATTTCCATCTAAAGATTTTCCCTTTTGTATTTTCATTTTCTAACTATAGTCTTGTCAACTATGGTATTGTCCCAGTTTTTATATTGTTAGAGTTCCTTGTCTATTGGTTATATTTTGAGGGTTTAGTTTATGTCGGTTGTATAAATTCTTTAATTTGTTTTGTTGTTTCGACCAACTTTTCATTTTGTGGTATAAAGTTGAAATCCTTAATGAAATTTTTTTTGAGTTCATGCCATAGGAAGGTTTCACCCCTAGCTTCTTCCATTTTATACCATTTGTTTGGTAAGTCGACGAGAGTTGATGGAAACAGGTGTGGCCATGTTCGTTCATCTTTGTATCCAAGTCTTCTCCATTCTTTTTCACATGTCTTAATATGATCTTCTGGATTCTGTCCTTGAATGAATATAGGTATCTGAGCCTGTTTGGTTAACTTCTTTTGTCCAAATATTTCTACAAAGTAAGTTGAAGCTGTTGTCCATGTCTACAATCTTGTCTGATGGGTATCCCACCATCTAGCATCTTGTCCTATAAAAGTTTCTACTAAACTTTGTAGTCGACCATGTTCACCAATATTTTTGGAAACTTGTTCTATGTGCATGACTGGTGACTCTCTTTCCTTATATATTGGTACTTGTGTAGTATTTACATTGTTAGGTTTTAAAGTAGGGTATTCCGTAATTTTCTTCTCAAATATTTTTGGGACAATGGACACTATGAAGCACTGTTGGGTGGGCTTTTTCTATACTTTTTGGATAGTCCAACACGCTCTTTCTTGTGTTTCATAGTTCTCGACTTCCCAATCATATAATTTTGCGTTTGAATTATAGTCAACTGAGTCTTGATTACCTAAGTAGAGTTCACATATGTGTTAGGTTTTGTGTAATCTTCATTATTCTGTATCTGATAAAGTTGTCAGATATCAACTTCTTCGTCGATATGTTCTATCCATGGTTCTCCTTGGGATGGATGAATAGGTACAATGAAATTTTTTCCATTTCCTTTTAATTTGATTCTCTCTTTGACCAGTGATATCCATGCTTTCATCTTTCTACCCCAAGGTCGATCGACTAATGCTGGGAAGGAACTGGATCTTTCCTTAGGGTGAATGATTTGGAAGTCGAATTTGGTCGAGATTCCTTTTATAGTTGTATAAACTTTTTTCCAGACTCCAATAGGTTCAATTAGGCCCTGGTCGGATAGTTTCAGGTATATACCTGACTCATATAGTCAAGGTCTTCCCATTTGTTCCCAAGTGTCATGAGTCATGATGTTTGCATGTGATCCAAATTCGACCACTACTTGTTGGACATGGTATCCTTCAATTTCTAGGTCGACAAGTGGGTCGGCATCACTTTTATCTTTTTTATTTAAACTGCAGATATTCTTTGTTTGTTTTTCGATATTGTTGTGTTTTATTTCATATAGAAAATCGATGAACTAGGATATTGAGTTGTCTTTTTGTACAACCTGTATTAATTCTTTTATTGTGTTATGTTGATTGTCATTAGCCTCTTCCTGTCATGCAAATTCTTTGAATAAATTTGTTGCCTCTTTATATGTTTGTTTTTCTCTAAGTGGATCAGGGTAGACATTTTTCTCTTTTATTTTGCTAATTCTTGGGTTATCACTTCCTATTTTTGTCCCTTGTCGGGTTACAATATGCAAATTCTTTGTGTTTATTACATCATTTTCTTGCACACACAACAAGACATTAACATTTTTCTTTTTATTTATTTTTTCTAGCATGGTATGGAAATCCTATAGTGAGTGGTCCCCTACTCCACAATGAGTACAAAATTTGAGATCAATTATGTGTTTATATGGACACTCTCCATACCAATGTCGCTCCTTATAACATGTAAAGCATTGGATGGGTCGACATGGTTTGTTGTATTGACTTCTAGAGAATCGACCTCGACCTCCGTAGCCTCCATGTCGATTGTCATACTGGAACTCGTATCTTCAACCGTCGTATCTTTGATTGTTCTGATCATTTGGTAAGTTGTTTTGCTCATTATTTTGTGCAACTGCATTGGTCTGATAGACTACATGATCATTCTATCAGTTCTTTAGGTTCAGATGGCAGTTGGCTGTGTTATGATTTTTAGTTTCACAGATTGCACACCAAGATGCCTTGCCATTTTTTATGTTGAACGGAAAATATTTTTTCGAGTGGTCTGCATGCTCCTAAAAAATGTCACAAAAACATTTCGTCTGCATGAATCAAATGTCCTATCGGCTAATTTCGTGTCGACAGTTGTCTTTTGAGTGTCCGGCCATCGAGCACTTTGTGCACCATATATCCCGATTTTTGAGGTTTATTTCTTTTAAGGACTTCTGTATGATCTCAAGCTATTATTCTATTCTATGACGATGGAGTATGCGGGTATGTCCTCATCCATTTCCACTTGGAGAGCTTCTGTAAGCACATATTCATAAGACTTGAATGTCTCCAGAGTTATGTGTTGGTGGATTTTCTGTGATAAACCTGCAAGAAACCACTGGATTAATAATTGTTCATCTATAACATAGTCCAATTGGCTAAGAAGGTCTTTTCATCGCTTATCATAATCGCGTATAGTTTCTCCTATCTTATGTGATGTTGTTTTTATTTTCTTTGCTGCCAGATGTTTTGCATTTGGAGTTTTGAAGAATGATAGAAATTGTGCTTTGATATCGGCTTTGGTTTCTCGAGGTTGTCTTTCAAAAAAGGTCATATACCAAGTTAATGCTCTTTTCCTCAAGGCACCAACTAATTGCGCCATCTGTCTGTCTTCATCCGTAACTTGGTTAGCCTCCCAAGTCGACTCACAGAAGAACTAGTGTCATATGGGGTCCTCATCCCCCTCATATAGAGGAATGTGTGCTGACCCATGACCCATGTCGAAATCACTATCACTACTTTCAGGAAGTGACAGTGGTGGAGGTGGAGGTGGTGGTGGGGGTGGTGGGGTTATTTTCTTATTCCTCTCTGCAGAACTGTCATCGACAGAACTTTCATCTCCGTTGGTTGTTTTTTTCGTTTCGTCTTCAACCAGCAATCGCTTGATTTTGACTTCTTCTGTCGATGTCCAAATACAGCTACCTTTGCGCAGTTATGAATTTTTTGTGTCCCATAAAGCTATATTTGGTAGGGGGGTTCTCCTTCATGTGTCGGTAAAAATAAGTGGATACTTTGGTTGGAGGGTACTGCTTGAAAGGTAACCCAATTTCCTTCTTATGGTCAATGGATAATGAGGTCTCTTCCATTGTATGTCTCGTTGTCTAGTCGGCTCCATATACCAAAGTCACTAGCTCCTAGTCGGAGGTCCTCTTCAACAATATTTTGTATTCGGGTACGCAAATTCAACAGAGACAGAGTTGTTCCTTCTTGGGGAGCTTCTAATTGGAGAGCTTCTAGCTTCTCTATCCACAATTCTTCTTCCATAGGGGATGCCTCTTCTTCCATGCCTTCTTCTTGTCGGTCATGACCTGACTCTGGCGGATTTCTTTCTTGGTTAGTCTCCCTAGTACTCATTCCTCTATGCAGCGCTAAGGCTCTTTCACTTCTTTCTTCCCTCATTTGTTGTCTCTCTTCCCTCTCTATATTCTGAACATCCGACATACCTTTGTGTAATACTATCTTCTTGATTTCCCTTTTGGTTGACTTCTCATTACTAGTGATTGGTATCTACTTCTAGTCGACTAGAATCCACTCCACTTTATCCTGACATATGACTAGCTACCCCCCCCATATCCTACCCGATGCTTTAGAAAGCCTAGATAGTTCGGTCTACTTGCTTAGAAAGTATTCCCACTCCCTTTATACAATATATTTTTCCCACCTCTTTTGCTTTTCTGCCTAGTTAGGGTTTAATGGTGGTCCGTTAAGTGATGGAAGAGGTTCGACAATATGACCCACTCCCTTCTCAATCAGGAACTTAAAAATCAAGGTCGGTAAGGAACACGGAAATTGCTCAGTGATGTCTGTGTAAAATTTCTCCTTGACAGTTTCCACTGAAGTTCTATCTTCTACTGCTTGCTCCTCGCAGAAGTTGTCGGCAATTTTTTCGAACCACTCCGAGAAGTTTTTTCTTCCCCCTCGGATCAATTTTTCTAGTAACTGTTGATATTTAGTCTCTTATAGCTTTTTCATCCAATATTTTCATCAGAAGTTGGGGAACTGATTCTACAAACTTCTCATGTGTCTTTGTAAATAATCTTCCTTTTCCTTGTGCGATTATTAATCTATTTCTTCATGCATAATTCTGTAAATAATTTACAACTTTACATTCCCACCAGTCCTTAATCTCCTGTTCTGATATCATTTGTTTGGACACATCTCAGACATGTAATACCGGAAACGAAACCAATGTTGTAATCTCACAGATCACATAAGGTTATGAATAATACATACCAAAACATGCATACATAATAGAGGCAAGAGATAAGAACAAGTAGATGAATTAACAAATTATATTAACATGAATGGGTCCATACAATACAAAGAACTAAACCGAGTTCTCTTCTGGCTCAACAACCTAATATATATGATTACAAAATAGTTACAAAATAACTACCTATTGATTCGGTGAACTGACACGACCTTAGGTGGCCGACCTAATCTCTAGTTTAGTCAGCCAACTGACTTAGTCGGTTGATTGACTAAGTCGGCTATCGTTCAAGTCGACTTACCGACTTGCTCCTCCAAGAGAATCAAACCTGAAGCTATTGAGCGGTGCTTCATCAGAGTCAATTGATGCTATGATGTATCATCAGATGATTGGGTCCTTGATGTACTTAACGAACATGAGACCAGACATTTACTTTGTTGTGAACACCTTGAGCCAGGTCTTGAAAAATCCGAGAAATGTTCACTTGATTACTACAAAGCATATTCTAAGGCACCTGAGGGGTGCATTTGATTATGGGCTCAAGTATGAGTCAAATCAGAAAATTAACCTCGAGCGTTATGTTGATTCAGATTGGGTAGGCAGTGCCATCGATAGGAAGAGAACTTCAGGGTGTTGCTTCAGTATGGGATCAAGTGTGATCTCTTGGTTTAGTAGGAAGCAATCCTGTGTGGCACTGAGTACAGCTGAAGCAGAGTATGTCGCAGCTTGTTCATCTAGTTGTGAGGAAGTATGGTTAAGGAAGCTACTATCTGATTTATTTGATCTCCAGTTGGATGCTACTTGTATATATTGCGACAACCAGGGTTGTGTGAATTTGTTGGAGAACCTATTGTTCCATGACAAGTCGAAGCATATTGAGATCAAGTATCACTATATCAGGGATATGGTGCAGAAGGGATCAGTGAAGCTCACATATGTTGTGATAGATGATCAAATAGCTGATGTATTGATGAAGCCATTGGCTAAGGTGAAGTTTGAGTACTTCAAGGAGAAGCTTGGTGTTCTCTAGATCAATGTTCCCTCCGAAGGGAAGTGATGAGTTCATGAGCCATTCTGACATGGGAGAGGATTAAGTTCCTTCCATGGTCAGATGTAAGGGATGATCCATTCTATCATGGTGAGAGGATTTGGATCCTTACATGTAATATATGAGTGCTAAGACATTCTGATGCGACTATAGGATTTGTTCCTACGTGATCAGATATAAGGGCTATTGCCGTTCTCGGAATGGAGGTGCCTAGTCACTCACCAAGAAAACTCAGTCTAGTACTGAGAAGCCCTTCTGATGTGATAGAGGGATGTGTTCCCACTTGATCATATGTAAGGGCTGAACCATTCTATCATGGCTAAAGGATTAGGTTCCTTCGATGTTATATGTGAGTGTTGGCCATTTTGACGAGTAGGTTAGATGTAAGGGAATTTGCCATTCTCTGGGAGAATGGAGGAACCTGGTCAGTTACCAGGTATCTCAGTTTATGACTAGGAGCCATTCTGATGTGATGGTAGGATTACTTCCTCCATGATCAGATGTGAGTGCATGCCCTTCTGATGCGGCGCTTTTGGGCATGGTCGGATGTAAGTGCAGAGCCTTTTCGATGCAGTGCTTTCAAGCATGGTCGATTGTAAGTGCTGATCCTTTTCGATGCAATGATTTCAAGCATGGTCAACTATAAGTGCTGATCCTTTCTGATGCGGTGTCTTTGGATATGGTCGGATGTAATTGCATAACCCTTCCAATGTAGTGTGCTTACACATGGGAGAATATAAGTGTTGAGCCATTCTGACGTGATGTGTTTACACATGGTCAGATGTGAGTGCTCGAAATTTCTGACAAGATGAGGTCATCTGTGAGTGCTGGGAATGCCTTTCTGACAAAATAAGGTTAGATTTAAGAGCTGGGCGGGCCATTCTAACCTAAGTGTAATATATAAGCACTGATGAAGACCTACATGAAGGGTAGGCCTACAGGATTGGCTCTATAGAACTTTCTGTGATGAGAAGAATTGAGATAGCACCATTATGAGATAGCATGTGATGATGATCTGGACTTGATGATGATACAGATCAAGTGATGATACAAATGTGATGATGATCTAGACTTGATGACGATCCAGATCAAGTGATGATCCAGATGTGATGATGATCCAGCAGTGATGATCCATTTGTCGTGATTATGCAAATCCTATGATGAAGAAGACTTCAAGAAGAAGATGACTTAGAAGATGAGTTGAAGACTCGAAGACGAAGAAGACTTGAAGATGAAGAAGACTTGAAGACGTAGAAGACTTGAAGATGAAGATGATGAGATGATCCAGTCGATACAAAGAAGAAGACCAGTGCTGAAAATTGTGTCGGAAGAATACCTTCCTAGTTAAGAGGGAGTGTTGATGTATTTGTAACTTCGAAATGTATTCATCTATGTGTCTTATGTCTTGTACCCCAATGTTTATTCCAGGACGCGTCTGTAATGTAATTGAGTCATGATGTCATTCCCTGATGTTCCGATTGGGAGGATCTATAATGTAAACAAGTCATGTCAAGTCATTGTGGGTAACCCTCCTATTGTCTAAGGGTTAAATTCCCCATAGTTCTTGGGTACTAGGGTTATTAGACTCACCTAGTGAAGTCGTCCCTAGTAGGGTTTTAGTCATGCTGGGAAGTAGTATAAATAGAGAGGTGGCCTCTATATCTATCACATATCTCATACACACTCAAGTGTAGTGCATAGTTGAGGAAGGAGAAGACACTATGGCTACATAGAAAGAAGGTCACTGCTGTCAGGAGATCATCTTACTGTTTTGGGATTTTCTGTTTTGGTGCTGATTCTATCTCTAAGGAAGTTGTGGGGTTTTCTCCATTTATGGTTTCCTGGAGGAAAAACACTTTTTTCATTGTCTCTTATGTTTGATTGTTGTACTTGTTATTCTCTTAGTTAAAGATCCTAATAATGCTAGCTTCATGTTAAAAATCTAACACACTATACAAAAATTTGATTGGTAGATTACTATACTTAACACATTCGAGACTATATGTGTCTTATGTTGTTAGTGCTGTTCGAAGGTAAATTCAAGAGCCACATTATATGCATTGCAAGGTAGAAAAATAAGTATTTCACTCTTTGCAGGGTACTAGATAGTTTTGGCTCCACTATTCTGTTGGTGATCAGTTAGATTTGGTTGGTTTTACTGATTCAAATTGGGATGGAGACAATACTAACATAAAATATACATCAGGATTTTTGTTCATGTTGGTCAATACAAATTTGTTGGTCAATAAAGAAGCAAATAATTATTACACTCTCTTCACCTAAAGTAGAGTACAAGGGGGTTGTGAATGCCTCCATTTAGGTAGTTTCGTTATATTTAATTCTAAAAGAGCTTTGCATTAACACTTCTCCTTAAGTAGACCTTTTCTGTGATAGCCAAAGTGTAATTAATATTTCCTTTGATTTAGTACATAAACAACAGACCAAACACATAGAGGTTCACATGCACTATATCAGGGAACTAGTGCACAACAAGACCATCACACTGCATTAACCTTCTATATATGAGCATATTGTAGACATTTTCACATATTCTTTCACTATGAAAATATTTGTCTATATTAGATATTTTCTTAGTGTGAAGGATTATGAAGTCCCCTCACTATTTAGTTTCAGGGGGGGTTCCCACGAGGTTTTCCCCATTTCCTTAGTTTCATGAGTCGTTATTTTTCATTATTATTATATTGGAGACCTTTGGTATTATTTTTTAGGGCCTATTTTTTCCAAGTTTGGGTTAAGTTTGTGGCGAGGTTGGGATTATTTAATAATCCTCTCTTTTCCACTTTTTTCATTTTATCATTTTCCTAGTTTAGGATGATGTTGCATACCCCCTAGTGTTATGAAAATATTATCTAGCATCCACTAGCAACTTGATTTATGCTCATGCATGATTTTAGGACCTATGGATATGAATCCCTATATTTTAGGGTCTCACTTAAAGTTCTCAAAGTCCCACCTTCAACCACCCTTCAGCTCACCCTCACCTAAGTGGAGTTAGGCTAGGATGACCACTTTCATCTAGCCAAGTCTCCTAATGCACCTCTTTTGCATGGTATTTGTATGATTGTAGGATAAAAGTTCCCATGCACACCTACCAGCTCAATTAACTGATTGTTAACTAATTTAGCTGTCAAGAGTTGCACTAGAGAAGTCTATAGTGGTTGTCACATGACCCAAATTTGTAAAATAATATTATCTTATTTTGATTTTATTCCAAGACATTATGTTAAATCTTATGTTAAAGTTGTAACTGATGACTCAACAGAGTCAAGGATGTGGAATTTAATTCTGAATATTTAAATTTTAAATAAATAAAAGTGGAGACAATAGCCTGGGATAGCTATTAAAAAGAGTGTTACTAGTCAAGTTGGTGGAGGAGACTAGTTGGAGAGAAAATAGACAAGTGGCAGCATCCTCAAACACTTCCTATGTTGCAGGTGGAAACCTTTCTACATTTGGGGTCATGATCCCCCAAGAAAGTGGGATCAGAGGAGGTGGCTCAATTAATGACAACTAACTGAAAAAGACCTAGGCAATCTTAATAAAAAATCCCATTGAAGAGAGTTGAGGCTGCTCATTCAAGGAGAAGAATCATTCAGGTGAATGCACTTCAAGGAATTCATTGGGAAGGGAATTTTTGAGGAAGGTGTTTGAGGGGTAAAATGCAAGAAGGTGATCTAGTACAGCTTTGCAGCTGAAAGATATTGCTGCAGTGTGCAAAGTTGGTATTGAGTCTTTGGACTAGTACTTTGTTGATTGCTCCACCTAGTTCTAGCCAAGGAGACAAAAACAGGCTCGGGGGTCCTGAGAATTCGTTGTTTGAGCGCTCTCCAGGAGTTGGTAGGGAGGAACGGTCTCCCATTGCTGTTGTCATCCAGCTTAAAAAAATAGGTTCCACTATCTTTTAATTTCCATGTTAAAGTTTATATCTGTGTGTGAACAAATAATGAATGATTATATGTTATGTTGTAAACTATTAAGTTTGAAATCTCTTTGTTGTTTTAATGCTGAATCTATTCTTTGATGAAAAATAAATCCTACCTACGTTTTTCCCCATCTGGAGTAATCCAGATTGTACGCTAGCACAGGTAGTGTGTTTAAATGAATGAAGTATCATAGGAATATGAAATGAATAGAGTTCTTATGTTTTTTAGAGTATTGAAATGATTTCTTTCAGTAAATAGATGTTTTTCTAGAAAGAATATTATCTGTTTCGTAGAGTTGTTGTTAGAACTAGACTGTATATTTAGAGGATCAGAAAAGAAACATAATCATATTATTTTACTAACAGTAGTATGTTCCAGTATGTAAATTAATTCTTCTACACAGTACCTACTTCTACAAACTATACATCTATACTGAAATAGAAGAAATAGAATTGTTAGTTGAATGCTTATTACTTATGTTAATTAAAGATGTAAATACAAATCCGTTAGTTTATTTCTTTCCAATAGTATTAACCAAATTACCTGCAAATATATGAACTCTAAATAAGAATTAAAATAATAAACATATAGTAGTAACCTAAGCATAAAGTATTTTTAGTAAAGAACTTTCCTTATACACTTACACAAAAATTATATGTAAGGAGCATTGACAGTATGAAAGTTCTCATTTCTTTCACCAAGTATACGAAATAATCTTATCAAATAAATTAAACTATTATAGACTATTCACAGTCTTATTTAATAATACATATAAATACCAGAATAAAATTAAGAGAATACATTATTCATAGATAATAATGTTATTAATACAAATAATATTATTATTAACAATAAAATAGTATTGTTTATATATTTAATAATTCTTTTAAACAAACTAAAGAAAAACCTTGTGATAGTAATAGAATTAACAAAATAATAATACATAAATTATTACTTAATAAAAGTTAAATAGGATAAACCCTAGCTCATAATCTAAGCATAATCTATCTGTATTCTTATATACCTTAGTAACCTAGGTTAAACATAAGATTAGTTCTTTTAAAATATTAAAGAACCAACTAAAAATTTTATACATAGAAATGAAATACATTACTGAATAACATGAACAAAATGTATACTGTATCTTATTATTTTACTAACAGGGTGTACGTGTGAAAATGAATGACACGGTTAAAACCATTATAATTATTACAAGAACAAATAGCAAAACATTGAACTAATAAATGAAATTCATTTAATTATGTAACCATTAATAACCAGGTTAATATAATTTACTCACATTCCTTTAAGGACGGATAAAAAGACAGTAATTATTATAAACTGGAGTAATCCATTTCAAATAAGGGTTTCCACAGGATAAACCTTAAATAATAACTCTAAGTAAAAACAAGCCGGAATTAAGTTACGACTGTAAGTATCAGTCTTAAATTTTTATTTATAAACCCTTACAGAGTATTTAAACAAAGTACAAAGCTCAAATAACTATCAAGAAGGGTAAAAACCCTAATAGAGCTTAATATAAAACATATGTTAACTAAACAAGTTTAAAGATAGAGCTGTCTTTACAAAAACCATTAATTTAACCAGGCCGTAAAGCCAAACATCAGCCTAAATCCATTGCTCAGCTAAACCGAGTCTACCCTAACGAGGGTTTAATACTGAGTTTTACAATAGCAACCTGTAAAAACAAACATCATAACTCATGGTGAGTCGAGGGAGGGTTTCCCAAAACCCTGGGTGATTCCATTGACCACCCTAATACTAGTAGAGTGAAAAATCCAACACTTGGACCTTGGGGCTTACCCGAAAATGAACCACGAGCCACGACATTCATTGCTCGACTCTCTATTTCTACCACCACGAAATTATATAGTAGCGATCACCTGCAAGCAGTGTAAAATACCACTGTCAGTTAGCGAGTATAAATTTAAAACCATAGTAATAGCAAGGCATTCGCAGCAAAGGAAATAAACTCTAAATTTATTATCTTACATGTTAACAAAATTGACGAATATTATGGTAGGAGCACTATCAGCTACAGGCCTTGCTTCTTCTTTAAAAACCCAACAGCCTGCAAGTGTAACCCTCACGTAACGGTGTGCAATGAGAACAAAAGAAGGTAACTGAAGTAGATACTAAGCCACAAAAACAACGAATGGGAGATTACACAAGGAATGAGCCATGGGAAATGAATATCTCCACTAGTTGCAGAGTAATAACCTAGCCACTAAGAATAGCATTCAAAACCACACACTGGAGACAAATGCAGCATGGAACCAAGACACAAGACCACTGGAGCAAGGAGGAACGACAGCCACCATGGAATCCAAGCAGAGCAGCCTCAAGGGATAGCACAAATTGCAAGATGAAAATGATAAGGGTTAGGTTACAATAGAGTTTTATATCCCTGACGCTTGGTCAGGAGATGACCACGTAGCCAACAAATCAAACCATGCAAGAGGTTCGTGTTCTATAGTTCCTGCGTAGAACAAAATCCAATTATTAAATTATTGGAGCATGAAGTAAACTATATTATTAGACCAATAATTTTCCATCCAAATCGATAATCATTTGCACATTATCATATGTTAGTATAGTGACAAAAATATCCATGTGATGGTTATGTTGACCCTTCAAGAAATGTCACTTATAAACCTTCATTAAGCTCGATAATCAATTGTGCATAAGACTCAATCCACTATAGACTTTATGTTATTATACCATAACAGCACAATTACGATATGAATGATTGCATATCTTCTCTTTAAACATCATTGTTATTATAAAATAGAAATAAAAAATTTTATGTTTTATTTATACGTAGAGATCAATGTTTCATGTCTTTACTCTAGATAAGAAATCAAATGTTTTATGGGAGAGTCGTTGCTAATCAATAAACAACTATAGTTTTCCTTGTAATAAGACTATAGTTTATACATTGTAAATCTCGTGTAATAACAACATTACAAGTCATAATTTTATAAATGACAATAATGTAATAGTGCGAAGGATTATAAATTCTAATTTGAATGCGTTTATGATCATGAACTAATTATAGACTAAATGTCTATCAAACAAACAGATTAGGCATGTCTATAAGACGTACATGAACTAATAACTCAAATAGTAACAGAACCATGAAGTGGTACAAAACGTAATGTAAAAACACTATTATGAAAGTCTGATACACATTTAATAGCGACAATACTTTGATGGATTGTGGTTACAACTCAAGCTGGAAGTTACTAAATATTCACCAGGTCATTTGGGTAATAAAGTAGTTATAGAACTAGACAAGATAACTAGAATAGGAATGAATCTATTGAGTCCATAAGTATTTAGAACCTCGTGGTTTGACATGAAATTAAGGTGTAGTCAAATAACGATCTTATGTAGAAAGAAATGATGGCTTGCAGTTTGTACAATCAAACTTATACTGTCCAAAGATTATCACACTGTAAGTTATATTGCAGAAGCGAAATGTGGGTCAGTTGTTACTCAAACAAGATAATGTACTATTGCATAAATACTGACAAAAACAATCATTATAACATTACAAATTACATAGACTAAAGTAGAAATACTTTGTGACTGAGATTCTAATGCATAGAGTCACAAACATATCTTACTATCGTTACTTACTTCGGAACTTTATTACAAGAAAAACTGAAGGAATCCAAATGGTTTTACCTTACTGAAGCTGTTTGGAGTTTAGTTTCTTAATTACTAAGCTTTTTAATTACAAATAAATACTCTTGATATTTTTAAAGAACTTCTAGTATGTACTCGTTCAATCGTACCTGTAAACCTGTAAGAACCAGTATTCATCTGCGTTAGCATGATAGCTAAGTAAGCCCCGGATTGGAAAGTTAGGTTCCACCTACTTGACATGAAAAGACTCAGCAGTAAACTGAAGTAAAACAGCATGCAAGAAAACTTTATTCTTATTACAAAAATGAACTATTAAGTTATTATATTTAAGATTTAGTGAAGCTAATTACTTGAATGTTTTCTTTTACTTGCAAACTGTTAGCTGTTAGTAAACCGCAAGTTTTATCATTTATTGTTATCTCAAAATTTTAATTTTTTGTGAAATTTTGGGGTTTTGACACTGGTTATATTTCCCATTCTACTCGTGTCTACAGTAAGGGATTGAAATCCTTTTGGTTCATTAGAATTTTTGGAATTGTATTATGTGTTTTTCATACACAAATTAATGATATTTGTTACCAGTTTATTGCTTCCAATTGGTGTTTCTTCCATGATTAATTTCACAGTGAATTTTTACTAATTTTTACACCACAATTCATCTTTCTTCCTAATTATTTCCTTGTAAGGTTTTCTCCAGTCTCATGATCTATCGTGGTTCATAATTTCACATCTCAAGATTCTCCACATTCCAATTTCCTATCATGTGAAAATCCCCAACTACATCCTTCCAACATGATTATCCATTGCTTCCCTTCTTATTGGAGACACGATACCATTCATACATTGTCTCTCCTTCTAAATACTTCAAATGCATGAATTGACTCTGAAGAGAAGAGCTATGGGAAATAATCTGTAGGATATTTTTTGTGAGGGATTTGGTGAAGATAAAAAATTTCATACGCCAACCCCCCTAAGATCCAACCCCCTAAAAAAGAAACTTAAAGAAAATGTCCCTAATTTTATAATTATGATTGATGACTAGTACACTAGTATACTATCTCGAATGGAATAGACCAGCGCGAGTTTCCCATCTATGGAGAGAAATATATTCACCCATATACTTGTACGAGCTTCTATTTTATTATATAACGAGATCCAATCAAAGAAACAATAACCATTAGTATATAGAAAGAAACAACTAGGTATTTAAATCCTTCATCCAATGATTTCTTCATAGAAGGAAACAAGGACATCACAATCCTTTCTTGGCCATCATCGAGAAAGAACATTATAAGGAAATATGTATATATATTAATACACATCTTGTTTCCTAGTAGCCAAACAAAAACTGTGAAGCACTTTCTTGAGAACCCTAAAGATTGAGCCACTTCCTAATAGAAAAACAACTACATCGTATATGAATATCAATTGATAAATATGCTCGAATATTGTTACCTTTGACCCCTTAAAACCATTTTATTTTTCCTCCTTAAGTGTGATTATACTATCTTCTACCGAGAGGAAGAGAAACCAAGAAACCAAGAAACCCTACCTTGGGAATCAAACCAATTGAAATAATTGAGAAGACACACCATTCATCACTAATACAAAAGAGACTAATTGAACACAACAAAGGATCCAATTGACCACTAAAACGCTCAGACCTACTTGCAATAGACTAGCCTTAGGTAAGTCGAATTCACTTTATCATGGGGCTTAGACAGGTTGAACTTGAGAATGCAAGCCTTTAATTTGGACCAATTAATAGAGTGCATTGTTTCCTAAATTAAAGACATGGTGTCATGAATTTTCCTTTTATGAAGGAAGCCAAATTTCTCTTCACACACTAACCTTCTTAGGATTGACTAGAGAAACATTTCTATCAACTTCATGCAAGTATTATAAATTATGTTGTGCATGGATTGGTCGAAATTCATCAAATGAGGAAACCTTGAACTTATTTGCAATAAGTACTATAAACATTGCATTTATAGAGATTAACATTTTTCCATTGTTTTTCATCTCTTCCACTAGGTTATGGAAATCATTTTAAATAACATAAAAAAGCCAATGTGGAGTCTTAGGTCTTCTAGGACAAGGATTTCACCCTTTTTCATAGAGCTTAGTACACCTTTGATTCCATCCTCCATGATATATTTTCCATCTTTGAATATTCACTTCTTTCGATTCTAGACAATGTGTCGTGTCGATTATTTGAAGTATATCGTGTATCTGAGATCATGGATTTTCTTTTAAGTAAATCCTATATATGACATTCCTTTTGCGTTGCATGATAGACTTATCATAAGGGACCCATGTTAATGGTTTACCCACTTCGAGGACCCCCAAAAAAGTTGGTTTATTTCCATTCAAAATATTCAATTCATATTTTTGTTGATATTTGGAATGAAAATAATTTCTTCCTGTAAGAGATAGCTAAAGTGGATCACCAACGAGACCTGCTTCTAAAGGAACTGTTTTTTTAGTTCCTAGTAATATTCCTAAGGTTGTAGAACATAGAAAACCAGAAAATCTTAAGAGGAATTTGATCATGATACCTTACTAGAAAGGGAGGAAACCTTCTCGGACTTCAACTAGAACTGGAAAGAGAAAGGATGTCGATACTCAACGATTAAGCATGGGACGAGTGGCAAGAGTTGACATGTCTTGTTGAAAGGAGAACTAGAGATTAAAACATCTTTCATACATTAGGATATTCTAACCCTAGAATCATTTAATAGATAATTCAGAGAGTCCTTTTTAGAGGAGCAGGGAGAAATATTTGAAGGAAATGATAGCTTGTTCATATTCTCACTTCAACACTTTCTTTTTAGATGAAAGTTCCGGTAGTTAAACCTCATTCCTTTTTCCAAATAGAAATTCTTCTTAGCCACTTCATCATCCTTCAAACTTGATTATTTTCAACCCATTTTGAACTGAAAGCTATTCTGTAACCAAGTCTTGGACAATCCACTAGCACATGTCTCACTTCATGACACTTCAACCATTGATATCAGGTTCTTTAATAATCTATTTTTTGAATCCAATAGGACCCTTACAATAGTAGTTCAATTTCCTCACAAAGTCGTTTTACACGAGCTTCAATCTTTATGTATGCACACATTATATCCACATTTGATTCCCAATCTTCCTTTAAGATAATTAAATGATCCATTTTGTTGGAAAATGTATTCATAGCGTTTTCCTTCCAAAATTCTAACGGTAAGCTAGACAAAAGATCCCACACTATCTACAAATTGTAGGGATCTCTTTGTGTATCAAAATTTACCTTCCATCTTTGAAGACCTAGGCCTTATGTGCCCCAACTCCAACTTTAAGCTTGAATACCATTTACATGTGTTGAGTATTTTAACAGCAAGTGGAACTAGACCCTTCCTAATATGGGGAATTCCTACATATATGCTAAACAATAACTCTAAGAACCCTGTAGCCACTCCATTAGTTCCTTCTCTTTGAGAAATTTTCCACAAAAATGTCATATTAGCGCTCTTGCTAGAAGATTAAGAACAGAGCTCTAGAAACATCATTTCCAACAACCATCTATGCTCTATTATTCGTGGGTCTAATGAAATTCTTTTCCTTCTGCTTGAAGAATCAGGATTCCTTAGGAGTGTCCTCTAAAGGCACATTAGAGAGACCTTAAAAGCTACTCTTTGTCATGGTTGAGAGATGTAATGCATATGATATGGAATTCCTTTCATTAGTAGGTTAACCTTGATAACTACTTCAGAGATGGACTTATCATCTTATGCCTTTGAAGAGCCTCAAATTCAGACCTTTAGGGCTATCCATTCCAAATTTAACTCACATAAATAGATCACTTGACACCTATGAATTTCTGTGTCTCCTTCTATGAATTTAGGCATATGTGAGATATATGCAAAACCACCTCCTTGAATTCCTGGTCCAAAGGGAATATTTGGGCTAGACTAAGGCCTAGCTCTCAAAAGTCTAGTTTTTCCTCAGTAAATGTGAAGTCTTATCAATTGTTATTTACTATATTTCATTTCATTTTATTTATATTTGTTATTTTATTTATTTATATTTTCACTTTATAAATATTTATTTTTATTTTTATGTAATAATAATAATAATTCACCATTTTTTTTGGGTAGGTTAGTCATCAACAACCACAACCACATTTAAGAATTGACATCATTTATTATCATTTTTAATAATGTTATAAATAAAGCTTTATTAATCACTTTAGAAATATAGTTATGTTATTATATATGCTCACGTATTCTAGTTTGTGTAAGTATATATTGAAATATTTAATTTATAATAATGTTTTTATAATAAATATAGTAATATTTTTTAATTTCACTTTCGAAGCAATAAACTATTTTTTAATTATTATTATAATTAGTAAAAATTAAATATTTTATTTTGTATAAAATACAATGTAAAATATTTTATTTATATTAAAATATATTTAATATAAATAAAATAATTTTTTTCAAGCTCTCAACCCAATAAAATATCATTATTATTATAATTTATCAATTTTTAAATTTCTATTTCTATTTATATTATTTATATATTTACTTTATAAATAATTATTTTAATTTTTTGTAATAATAAAAATATAATAATAATTCATACTTACATAAAGATAAGTAGAGATGAGATTTGAACTTGAGACGTCCTTTACACATTTCACTTATTAATCAGTCTACACCCTGCTAGCTCAATTATTATTATAATTAATAAAACTTAAATATTTTATTTTGTATAAAACGCAATATAAAATATTTTATTTATACTAAGCTATATTTAATATTAATAAAATATTTTTTTTAAGCTTCAAAACTAATTAAATATCATCATTATTATAATTAATCAATTTTGAGGCTCTGGGAAGGTTATCTACCACTCCAACCTTGTCACAAGAGCGGAATAAGTTATTACCTTTTTAAGATAAGAAGTCGCAGGGATGTAGAAGGTCAATGGACTCGCTTAAAAAATGCGCATCTTGCTCTCCCCAAGTTATTTCCGTTTCAAGAACGGAAACACTTGGGTTTTGTCGAATGTCAAGAGCTCCCTAAAATATTGTGGTCTTCAGAAATTTCTACGTTTATAAATGCACTGCGGGAGAAAAGAAGAACATATCCCGCTTGCTAATTATTAAGCCCACTGTAAATAGCGGGATAGATGGACTCGACGAGAAATTACGCTCGTTGCATTGTAGAGGAGACCCTCATCACAGAGTTCACGCAAGCTTTCGTGCAACGCCTTGCAGAACATGGAGAAAACGCGAGGCTCCCACATGCAGTTTGCCGCTTAGACTTGGAATCCGGTCGGAGTCGTTGGTCTCGTACTGTACTTGAAAACTATAGAGATGTACTTTTAGACGATTGGTCCCCTCAATTGTTTCAACGAATTGAAGCTATCTTTCAAGACAAAGAGACACCGATACCTATGGAACTCTATGTAGCCCTTAACTCGCGTCTACCAACTGTCAATGTCAGAGGAATTCAAGAATTCCTTAATATGCGAAGAACTGGCCCTCGCCGATATGAAGACCAACTGCAACAAATTATCTTAGTGACACCAATTGTTTTCACTGAGCTTACGGGAAGGAACATTGGCTAAATAAATTTCAAATGTGCATGTTTAAGCTTCCTAGACTTTCTTTTTCCTTTTCCCCGGTGTTAACATTGTATTTTGTGCCGTTTTAGAGTCTAAACAAGGAATTCCTGGCTTTCATTGATAAATGATGCGTGTGAATTTGACAAGATATGCCATTAGTGAATATGATTGTTTCACTACAAAGTAGTCCACACATTTTTTAATCTTTGTTTATATTTAATCCATTATAACTGCACTTAAGGTATTAGAGAATGCAAATGGTTTATTTGAATGTATAATAAGTTTAGCAAAGTCTGTGTTCTCCTCATATTTATGGTTACAATTGATTGCATACTGACAACGAAAGGCACCGTTCTAGTTTGCACCTTTGTACTTGTATGTGTGTCTGAAGCTTTCTCTGTCTTGATATATGTTGGTTGTTTGCTAATTTCAAGTAGCATGTGGGTCTTTCTTATCTTGTGCCTCTAAAGTTATTTTTTTCCCTCATCTATTTGTGTAGCTTGTGCTAAACAATCAGGTTCCATGCTCCGTATATAAATCAGTTCTATAATTACTGTAAGAAAGTTGGTTTCATTGAATATATTCAGCAATGTTCGACTTCGGACATTTCGTATCCTCGGTCTTCATTTACTTTAAGAGAATTCGAGATGCTTAATGACATGTTATCATTCTTGGAGTGACACTTTGAAGAAAAGTCCTAAAGTTCCACCTATCATTCTTTTCCTATATACAAAGATTGTTATATCATCTAACAGCAATTTCCTCTCCCAAATTATTTTAGCACAATTTCAATATTTAATATCTTACCTCATTTTCTCTATAGATGCTACCAAACAAACCTGAATATAGTCCTTCTTATCACTTCAAAAAATCTTTGCAATCCAAGTCAATGATATTTCCATGAACTTAATTTTTGAGCCGAGAGGCTCAAATGTTGTAATGTTTCTACCTAACAAAATAATAAAAAAAAAAATTTGAATTATTTGCAAAAAAACGTTGGCCTTTTAAACAACCCATGGTTTTATTGTATATGGTTTAGGAGGACCGGGCACATCGTTTTAAAACCATGTGCAAGGCCTCCTAATAAAACCCATGGTTTTATTCTACATGGTGTAGGAGGGCCTTACAAATGGTTTTAAGACCATGTGCAAGGCCTCCTAAACAACCCATGGTTTTAGGAGGGCCTTGCATATAGTTTTAAAACCATTTATGGGGAGATGTTGTAATGTTCCTTCCTAACAAAATAAAAGATAATATTAAATATTAATAAAAAATATATTATATGTTCACCTTAAATAAAAAAATGTGTCTTTTGGTTTGAATCAAATCAATGGTATATATAGGACACACCAAAGTTGATAGCTCATTGAGTGTAATACCTAAGAAGAGGTTTGCACCTAGAGAGATTTGATCCCTCTCGGCTCTTGATAGAGCCTAGGATTTGGATCTACGCTAATATATGAGTGTAACACTAACACTTCCACACTTCAATTGATGACACAAAATATTAATGTTATATTTTACTTCTTATCACTTGAAGAAATCCTTGCAATCCAACTCAATGATATTTCACTGAACTAAATTTTATATGACTTGTAACACTAACACTTCGTTATAACGATTGATGACACAAAATATTTATTATATTTTACAAAATATTAGTTATATTTTCTAGATTCGAAATCAACCATCTCCAATCTCTTTTTTTATAATAATTTCGTTATAAGATAACTCTACACAAATATTACCTTGGTCCACCTCAATATGGGTATATTAAAATCTTCATAAAAATAAAATATATCTTCGTCTTAAATCCCAAAAAGGAAACAATGGATTTACGAGCACTTATCATCGTACTTGTAGCTTTACAACATTAAATATTAGGTGGAACAATAAAAACAAGGGAGTGATTTGAACTCGACCATTTGCACTTTTGTTCGCGAAATTTGCAGCAATCAAAAGAGAGAATTTTTGCTAAAATTGTTGTTTTGGTGGTTGAAACTGCAATTTTGGTTGCAAAAATGGATTTAGTGTCCTCGATAATCCATGGGGCACTCGGATTATTCAATTTCAACAAAATTAAACTACAATTTCAACAATTCTTCTTGTATTTTGTTTAGAATTTTCACTTCAAAATGGTGCAAATGGTCTAGATTTTAGGTCACTCCAATAAGAAGTACTAAATTTTATAGCTTTAAATGCACTAATTCTCCTAGAATAGAAAATTCACAATTCAATATTTTGGAAACTATTAGATAAAAAGAATTGTTGAACCATTAGTCAAAATAAACCAGAAGAAGGAAAAAGTTTGGAAGTTATCACCCAATTAAAAAGACAATAGAAAACCCAAAAATATTAGCATTTATATGATATAAAACCAATTAAGTCAATTATATAAAATAAACAGAATTAAGTCTATCATAAGATTGGATAAATGAAATGTTACCACCTTTGTTGTGAGATTCCTAGATCATATGGAAAAAAGACCCTCTTAAACCACCCCAATAGCGTCATTAACAATCCTAATACCTTCAAGAAATCCAAATTGTTCACTATATGGAAAGAAGACCCTGTTGAACCACCCGGATACCCTAATTAACAATCCTAGTACCTTAAAGAAATCAAAATTTTTCACTAGAAGTTGACATTTAACGGAATCTCTTTTAACGAGGTTCTAGCCATGACCTTTGCACTAATATTATAAATGCAATTATTGAGAAAACTAGGCCTATATTCCTCAAAAGAAGTTGAATTCTCTATCTGAGGAATGGGGGACAATAAAGTGACATTAAAAAATGTTCAATATTTTATAGAGGATCTTGATTTCTCAACCTCCTTTAACAAACCCTTTTGAAAATATTTAATAAATAAAGGAGCTTGATTTCTCAACCACCCTTTACAAATTATCTTAAAATATCTATAAAATCTAAAAGTACTTACATTGCCATCAATATTGACCTTGGATTTTGTCCTTCTTAGAAAAAACCAAAAACATAGAGAAATTCATCCTTGGACATCTTTTCCATTAAACATTTCTTTTCTTCCCTAATTACAAATTATGATGAAAGACATTTACTTCGATTGCATCAAAATATTTATCTCTACATTCATATTTGCACATGTCTACAAAACGATCCACAATAGGTTGTGCAATATCCTTAAATTTGGTACTGATTGATCAATAACTCCTCATTAGCATCTATACTATATTGATGTCTTTCCTACAATTAGTGAAGTTGTGAAGTTATGAAATGAAAATATATTTTGTTTCCTACCTTGTAGCGAGAGGGCTAGCTTTTAACTCTATATACTACTTCCTTTTTCAAAAAGTCATCTTTCTTATTTTCTCTTCAAAATAATGGTTTCACCTTTTGTTTCCTTATAAAAATAACCAACCTCTTATATATATTATACAATTCCTCTAATTTACGATGTACCTCAATTTGGATATTTTCATTTTTATTTTCTTATCATGTCGGCAATCGATACAATCCCTCTTTATTTCTTTTATATTTTTATGTTATCATAAAATTAAATTGAAACTGATTCCGTGAAGCTTACATTAATAAAATCCAACAAATAGTTTATCATCCTCACATAAATAATTCTCCTCTAGTAGCCACCCTAGGTTAAATTTATAAGGAATATGATGTTTTTATTAGAATGCATTGCTTTAGGAAGGATTTAAAACTGATCAAAATTGCCACAATACATATTTTTTGTATAAGTTTGACGTGGTCATCAATCCCATATTTATCAGATAATCTCTTCATGGATTCTTTTGTTAGTTTAACAAGTTAAATATCATACAAACCTACATCATATAGATTCCTTAAGAAATAAACATTTAGACTATGAACCTAAGTTGTTAGTCACAACCAATTATACTATAGTCATGAACTATACCATCCTCATTGAATAAATTACATAATAATAACAAGCTATTTAAATATATTCCATAAACATTTAGGATAGGGATATCATTCCCCAAATCCTATGAGTAAATAGTTGTTCCAAAACCTAAAATAAGGGACCAATAATTACAACCAATGAGAGATATTATTTTCCATCAATAACAAGTTCCCCTAACCTACATCTTCACCTAATGTGGACAAAATTGCAATCACCAAATATTAACTTTTAAATATCACTTAATATTCCTCACCCCCTCTGAGACATTATCTCTTGCAATAACATAACTTCGGGATTGTGATTTTTCACAACCCTCTTCATGGAAAACAATTTAGAGGGAATTTATGTTTCTCTACAATTTAACGATAAATAAATTATTTTTTACCCTTTATTGGGGTATTGGTTTCACCAAAAATTTAAAAAAAATTGTCAAAGGCATAAATGATTCCTTCCTCTGATCAATCCCATATAACCTTCATTTAAAGTCATGCTACCTTTAATGTTTTTAAACCAAAAGAAACCTTTTTTTAGACCTAAAATTATAACCGAAAGATCCTTCCAAACTATCATCCTTTCATAATTGATGAATTTATGTCTTTCTCAAACCATTCACACCTAACAACCTTTATAACTATAAAATATCACCCTACCCTTATATCTACACAACATACTACTCTCTTTCATAAGACGAATGCCAAAAGAGAATTACTAGAACTTGAAACTTCTTTCACAACCCCACTCTCAAGCTTATATTAAAGGCCATGAGGCATGTAAGTATTATCCTTAAAATTGGGAAAACAAAACATTATTAATTCCTTCCCATCACCTAAAAATCTCGCATTCTCATTGTAAGATGACCCAAAAACAACATTATTTTTACAATAAGAATGGAAGCAAAGTGGAACCGAGATACTTGTATACTTATTAGAATCAATCAACGATGTTTGTCGAACAATTAAACCTTCCACTTTTGAATTCTTTGGCATTGTTTGAGTTATGCACTAGCTCGGGGATGTCCTCCTCCTGCGTAGTCTTAATCTTAATTGGTCTCTTGATCTGCTCATCCTTCTCTGCAGTTCATTCACAAACAATATAATTTAAGGAATATGCTCTATTTTACCTTCTGAATATGATAAATTTATTTCTGTTTTCTTTCCTCATCGAACAAAACCCTTTAAAACTATTTGCTTACACTTAATTTTAATCCATTCCTTTCTTCAAATGAGAGAATACAATTCATATCCAAGTTGCAATAGTTTTGAGACTATTAGAATATGAAAGGTATTCTTTAGTGGTGAGTATGTTCAACAACATAGAAGCCCCTTTTCAAAGATAAACTCTAAACTCAACCTCCCTAATTTCAAGTCCAAGCCAACTAAGATAATGGCTATCAAGTTTGTCTCCACCAAAAAAAAATCATAAAAGTAAAAGTGTTTGAGTGCATTTCCAATCCCCATAAATGCATCGAAAAACCAAAACTTCATTGGAAGACTAAAACTTTACTGAGACCAACCTGAATTAGAATTTTCAAATTTCACATCCAATCGAAACCAAAAATATTTTTTATAATATTAATAATAAATATTATAAATAAATAAAAACAAATTTAATATAAATTTATAATTAAGACTAAGATAGATTGAATTTTATTTATTTTATTATTAATGTAATTCTAACTTACTACATATTATATATTATGAAGTATCGAATTTTTCGAGTGCAAAAGTTTGCCCTTGAACTTGGTCCTTCTCATATATACTTAAAATAAAACTATATTAATTATAACAATTTAAATAATAATTAAATTAAATACAAAATTAAAAAAAAAGGTAATCTCCAATAATATAATCTACCACAAGGTCCATAAACTGATTTTGGATAAACTTAATTTTGAATGGGATGGAGAGTATAAGATTGGAGGGTTTTTATATGCCAAATTGCTATGTCCCCTTTTGATCCATTGTGTATTACTTGTAAGTTTGCACCTACCATGAAGACCACGACTCGAACTCTTCAATCTAGGGAAGTTGTTATTTTCCCAATACAACGGCGTTGTGCCACAAACGATGCTTCCCATAAATTTCACCACATGGTGCGCACCTTTCACATTCTCATTGAGTATGGCATGCTCGTGGTTGAGTGAATTTCCATGGTGACATATATATTCGAGGTGCACGTTGCTAAATTTTGTGGATATGAAATTCTAACTATTAAAATTTTTATAGTTAAACTAGTTTTTATTACATGGATATACCACGATTTTAATTATGTGGATATGAAATTCTAACTATTAAATTTTTATAACTAAATTATTTTTTATTACATTGATATATGTATGATTTTAATTACAAATATGTATTTTGTGATTAAGATTTAATTATGAAATAATTTTCTTATTTGTCTATATTAAATTAGAGGAGGGATGAGATGAAATGTGATCACTTGTTTCACTTATTATGGAGAGATTCTGGAGAGATTGAGCATTGATAGAAATCCGAAACTTAAATATTACAATAATAACTACCATGCCCATTGTTCACTATCACTTAATGAAGTGGCGAGTTGCAAAGTATTAAGTCACCGACTTCGGAGCCATCCTTCAAATTTGAAGCCTTTAGTGCCCGTCAAAGGCCATTTTACTTGTCATAGAAGGCCCCTATGAATTTTAGCATGCAAAATAAATTTATTTTTATGTAAGTCCGTCGTTCATGAGATTAAGTACATCTGTGTAAATTTTCAATGGAAGGACAATTCAAAATTCTTCCCATCCAAGGTTATCAATTATTCAGTAGTGTGAGAGACACGAAGTCTGGAGACTTCCCCACTTTCCTCAGGACGTGGGGCCTCAGGCCAAAATTTGAATGGGCACTGTTGGAGAAACTAATTACTTGTATATGTCCATCAAATCTCATTTGACTCAGTTAGAGTTCGCAGAATTTTAGAGCTATCATTAAACCGGTCAGCAGTACGGTACATGCTTCCTTGTATTTATTCAGCCGTGTTTTTGTTCTGAAAGTCTAAATGTTTGGTATATTTATAGTCATGTATCCTTAATAGTATTTAATATTAGTGGTAGCTTCTAAAAGAACCCAAAATTAATTCTGTGTATATGTAGCTGAAGAAGAATGAAAAAACAATTCTATGGCTTAATAATAGAGTAATATAAAATTGGAGTCACAACAATCTAAGAAACAAGATAGAAACTTACAATATATTTCATGGATCAATTTTACTAAAAAATGACATGAAACAGTGCAATTAGGAGTTGCAGTTGTATATTTTCTTATCATTAATCAGAAGTAGTGATACAGTGAAATAAAATGGAACTAATAACCAGACAATTTGAATCCATGAAAGGTAATTCGAATTGAATGCATGAGAGTGGCTTAGTTGTCAGTTAGACACCACTCGACACATGAGTTACCACTTAAATCCAACATAATTGACTCTAACTCACTCGGAGGTAGTTTAGACTGAGTCTAAGTAAACAGAACTCAATTGCATGCCAACAAGTAGGTGAGGGCGCCTATCTGATTTCAGTTAGGTGAGATGAACTAAAATGCACTAAATTGACTCACCAAATGTAGGTGGAGGTTCCTTTAATCACTCCAGTTAACTGGAATTAACTAAAAATAGGTTAATTGATGAGGAAGGCGCCTTTACAGCTTTAGTTTAACTGAAAGGTAGGTGAAACAACCTTCAGTTAACTGATTGGGGTGAATATGTCATGGAGATTATCCCATATTTTCTCCTATATTGAAGGAGGAGACTTAGTTAGGCTCCCCAATTGAAGGAGAAGACCCTGTTAGGATCTCTTATTGAAGGAGGAGATCTAGTTGATGATGTAGTCACATGTTTGAGTGGGAAACTTAGGCTAAGTGGTAAATTAGGACGATTTAGACAAAGGGAGGATTATTTATCCTAACACCCCTCTTTAATAATGACTTTGGATAACTTGTTCCCTCACAATTAAGACCAAAAGTCACCCATTAAAACCTAAATGCAAAAAGTAACTACTTAATACAACCAAGGGAACAAGGAAAAACCTCATGGGAAAAATACCCCCCTCAAACTAAGCAGGTAGAATCATGATCAAGCTTTCATATCAAGAGAAAACATCTTCTTCAATAAGAAACTTGAGAAAATGTTACTGCAAAATTCATCTCTGTGGTGGAGCATTGCAACATGCTTGTTCTTCTATGCACATGTATCGTGGGGCCTGGCATGTGAAATTCTCCATCTAATTACTTGTATGGAGGAATTTTCCACTTTGGAAGAAGAATAAAATGCTCAAATGAATCAAGAACATAGACAACTACAAGATGATTACTAGACCAATTTAGAGCAATTGAGATCAACTGATGAGAGAGAGAAAGTGCTTGAGAATTCAAACCATGTGAGGAACACCCAAGAAACTTATAAATATTTTAGACTTGAATATCGAACCATGTGAGGTATAATCAGCTCCAAGTGTTAGAAGCATGTGTCCATGCAAATGCAGAATGTCTCCCTCTTTACTAGTTCTATGAGGAGACGATAATGTGATCAAATAGAAAGGTAGATAATCTCTAATATTGTGGAGAGAAAATGCTTAGAATTGATTTCATACTAACAACGAAAGGTAGAGAATCCCTGGGACTTTGGAGATGAGCATGTGATCAAATAGAAAGGTAGATAACCCTTGGGACTGTGGAGAGCAAATGCATGCAATTGATTGCATACTCACAATTATTTATGATTACAATTGATTGTATACTGACAACGAAAGGCACCGTTCTAGTTTGCAAATTGTCCGCGTTTGTACTTGTTTATGTGTTTGAAGCCTTCCCTGTCTTGATATATGTTGGTTGTTTGCTAATTTTAAGTAGAATGTGTCTTTATGATCTTGTCTTTCTTATCTTTGCGTAGCTTGGGCAACTAAAGTTATTTTTTTCCCTTAGCAATTAGCTAAACATTTAGGTTCCATGATTCGTATATAAATCAGTTCTATAATTACAGTAAGAAAGTTGGTTTCATTGAAATTATTCAGGATTGAAATTATTTAGGAATGTTCAACTTTGAACACTTCATGTGGTCTATCTTCATTTACTTTTAGAGGATTCGAGATGCATAATGGCATGCTATCCTGCTTGGAGTGACACTTTGGAGAAAAGTCCTAAAGTTCCACCTATCTTGCCATCATCATTCTTTTCCTATATATAAATATTGTTATAATGATTGTTATGACATGTGACAAGAATCTCCATCTCCCAAATTATTTTAGCACAATTTCAATATTTAATATCTTACAAGTAGATTCCTCATTTTCTCTATAGATGTTACTAAATAAACCTTAATCTAGTCCTTCTTATCACTTCAAGAAATCTTTGAAATCCAAGTCAATGATATTTTTGTAAACTTAATTTTATATGGCAAGTGTAACACTAACACTTTCACATGTCCTTATAACAATTGATGACACAAAATATTAATTATATTTTCCGTCTTATCAATTCAAGAATACTTGCAATCTAAGTCAATGATATTTTCCTAAACTTAATTTTATATGACCAGTGTAACACTAACACTTCCTTATAACGATATATGACGCAAAATATTAATTATATTTTGCAAAATATTAGTTAATTTTTCTAGATTTGAAATCAACCATCTCCAATCTCTTTTTTATAATAATTTCATTATAATGTAACTCTAAAAAATCATTACCTTGCTCCACCTCAATATGGGTTTATTAAACACTTCATAGAAATAAAATACATCTTCGTCTTAAATCCCAAGAAAGGAAACAATGGATTTATCGGCACTTATCATTGTACTTGTAGCTTTACAACATTAAATATTAGGTGGAACAAATAAAAAGAAGGGAGTGAGTTGAACTCTAGACCATTTTCACTTTTGTTGGTGAAATTCTCCGCATTCAAAAGAGGGATGTTTTACTAAAATTGTCATTTTGGTGGGTGTAACTGCAATTTTGGTTCCAAAAATGGATTCAGTGCCCTCAATAACCCATGGGGCACCCCGAATATGAATTTCAACAAACTTAAACTGCAATTTCAACAATTATTGCTGTATTTTGTTTAGGATTTTTGCTTCAAAAAGGTGCAAATGGTCTAGAGTTTAGGTCACTCCAAAAAGAAGTACTTAATTTTATAGCTTTGAATAGACTAATTCTCTTAGCATAGAAAATTTGTAATTCAATACTTTGGAAACTATTAGATAAAAAGGAATTGTTGAACCATTAGTCAAAATAAACCAAAAGAAGGAAAAAGTTTGGAAGTTATCACCCAATTAACAAAATAATAGAAAACACACATGGATTAGCATTTCTATTATATAAAACCAATTAAGTCGATTATATAAAATAAAGAGAATTAAGTGTATCATAAGATTGGATAAATCAAATGTTACCATAATTGTTGTAAGCTTCCTATATCATATGGAAAGAAGACCCTCTTAAACCACCCCAATACCTTCATTAACAATCGTAATACTGTCAAGAAATCCAAATTTTTCACTATATGGAAAGAAGACCCTGTTGAACCACCCCAATACCCTAATTAACAATCCTAGTACCTTAAAGAAATCGAAATTGTTTTGTAAAAGTTGACATTGAAAGCAATCCATTTTAACCAGGTTCTAGCCATGAACTTTGCATGAATATTATAAATGAAATTATTGAGTGATCTAGGCCTATATTCCTCAAAACAAGTTTAATTCTCTATCTTAGGAATGGGGGACAATAAAGCGACATTAAAAGATGTTCAATCTTTTATAGAGGATCTTGATTTCTCAACCTCCTTTAACAAACCCTCTTCGAAAATAACTAAGAAATAAAGGACCTTGATTTCTTCACCACCCTTAGCAAATTCTCTTCAAATATCTATGAAATATAAAAGTACTTACATTGTCCATCAATATTGACCTTGTATTTTGTCTTTCCTAGAAAAAACCAAACACATAGAGAAAGTCATCCTTGAACACTTTTCCTATTAGACATTTGTTTTCTTCCGTAATTAAAAAGGTATGATAACAGATATTTATTTCAATTGCATAAAAATATTTATCTCTATCGTCATATTTGCATATATCTACAAAACGATCCACAATAGGTTGTGCAATATCCTTAAATTTGGTAGTGATTGACCAATCACTCGTCATTAGCTTCTAGACTATATTGATGTCTTTCCTACAATTAGTGAAGTAAAGAGATGAAAATATATTTTATTTCCCACCTTGTAGCGAGAGGGCCTAGCTTTTAAGTCTATATACTACTTCCTTTTTCAAAAAGTCATCTTTCTTATTTTCTCTTCAAAAGGAACGGCTTCACCTTTTGTTTCCTCATAAAAATAGGCAACCTCTTATATATAGTATGTGTATATTATTCAATTCCTCTAATTTACAATGTAACTGAATTTGGATATTTTCATTTTTTATTTTCTTAACATGTCGGCAATTGATACAATCCTTCTTTATTTTTTTATTTTTTATGTTATGATAAAATTAGATTGAAACTGTTTCCCTAAAGCTTAAATTAATAAAATCCAACAAATAGTTTATCATCCTCACATAAATAATTCTCCTCTAGTAACCACCCTAGGTTAAATTGATATGGAATATGATTTATTTTATTAGAATGCACTGATTTAGGAAGGATTTAAAAGTGATCAAAATTGCCACAATACTTGTATTTTGTATAAGTTTGACATGGTCATCAATCCCATATTTATGGTATACTCTCTTCACGGATTCTTTTGTTAGTTAAACAAGTTAAATATCATACAAACCTACATCATTTATATTCCTTAAGAAATAAACATTAAGACTAAGAACCTAAGTAGTTAGTCCCAACCAATGATACTACAGTCATGAATTATACCATCCTCATTGAATAAATCACCTAATAATAACAAGATATTTAAATATAGTCCATAAACATTTAGGATAGGGATATCCTTCCCCAAATCCTATGAGTAACTAGTTTTTCGAAAACCTAAAATAAGGGACTAATAATAAGAACCAATGAGAGCTATTATTTTCCATCAATAACAAGTTCCCCTGACCTACACTTTTGACTCAATGTGGAAAAAATCGCAATCACCAAATATTAACTTTTAAATATCACTTACTATTCCTCACCCCCTCTCAGACATTATATCTTGCAATAACACAACTTTGGGATTGGGATTTTTCACAACCCTCTTCATGGCAGACAATTGAGAGGGAATTTATGCTTCTCAACAATTTAAGGATAAATAATTTATTTTTTACCCTTTATTGGGGTATTGGTTTCACCAAACATTGTCAAAGACATAAATGATTCCTTCCTCTGATCAAACCCTTGTAACCTTCATTTAAGTTCATGCTACCTTTAATGTTTTTAAACCAAAAGAAACCTTTTTTTTAAGACCAAAAATTATACCTTGAATATCATTCCCAACTATCATCCTTTCATAATTAATGAATATATTTCTCAAACCATTCACACCTAACAACCTTTATAACTATAAAATCTCACCCTACCCTTATATTTACATAACATACGACTCTCTTTCTTAAGACGAATGCCAAAAGAGAATTACTAGAACTTGAAACTTCTCTAACAACACCATTCTCAAGATTATATTAAATACCATGAGGCATGTAAATATTATCCTTAAAGTTAGGAAAACCAAACATTATTAGTTCCTTCCCATCACCTAAAAATATCACATTCTCATTCTAAGATGACCCAAAACAACATTATTTTTAAGATAAGAATGGAAGCAAATTGGAACCGAGATACTTGTATACTTATTAAAATAAATCAAGGATGTTTGTCGAACAATTAAGCCTTCCACTTTTGAAGTCTTTGGGAATGTTTGATTTAGGCACTAGCTCAACAATGTCCTCCTCTCGGATAGTCTTAATCTTAATTGGCCTCTCGATCAACTCATCCTTCTATGCAGTTCATTCACAAACAATCTAATATGAGGAATATGCTCTTTTTTACCTTCTAAATATGATGAATTTATTTCAGTTTTATTTCCTCATTTAACAAAACTCTTTAAAAATGCTTACTTGCACTTAATTTTGAATGCATTCCTTTGTTCAAATGAGAGAATACAATTCACATCCAAGTTGCAATAGTTTTGACACTAATAGAATATGAAAGTATTCTTTTGGTGGTGACTATGTTCAACAACATAGAAGCCCTTTTTCAAAGATAAAATCTAAACTCAACCTTCTTAATTTCAAGTCCAAGCCAACTAAGATAATGGCTATCAAGTTTGTCTTCACGAAAAAACAAAATTTCATAAAAGTAAAAGTGATTGAGTGCATTTCCAATCTCCATAAACACATCGAAAAGCCAAAACTTCATTGGAAGACCAAAACTTTATTGAGACCAACCTGAGTTTAGATTTTCAAATTTCACATCCAATAAAAAACAAAAATAAATTTATTATAATATTAATAATATATATTATAAATAAAATAATAAAATCTAATATAAATTTATAATTAAGACTATCATAAATTGAATTTTATTTATTTTATTATTAATGTAATTGTAAATTACTATATATTATATGTTATGAAGTATCAAATTTTTCGAGTGCAAAATTTTGCCCTTGAACTTGGTCCTTCTCATATATACTTAAAAAAAAACTATATTGATTATAACAATTTAAATAATAATTAAATTAAATACAAAATTTTAACAAAAAGGTAATCTCCCATAACCTAATTTACCACAAGGTCCAAAAATATATTGATTTTGGATAAACATAATTTTGAATGGAATGGAGAGTATAAGATTGGATGGTTTTTTTATGCCAAATTGTCATGTCCCCTTTTGATCCATTGTGTATTACTTTGTAAGTTTGCACCTACCATGAAGACCACGACTCGAACTCTTCAATCTAGGGAAGTTGTTGTTTTCCCAATACAAGGGCGTTGTCCCACAAACGATGCTTCCCATTCGTTTCACCACATGGTGCGCACCTTTAACATTCTCATTGAGTATGGCATGCTGGTGGTTGACTGAATTTCTATGGTGCACGTTGCTAAATTTTGTGGATATGACATTCTAACTATTAAAATTTTTATAGTTAAATTAGTTTTCATTACATGGATATAACCATGAAATTCTAATTATTAAATTTTCTATAATTAAATTACTTTTTATTACATTGATATATGTATGATTTTAATTACAAATATGTATTTTGTTACTTTTTATTACATTGATATATGGATGATTTTAATTACAAATATGTATTTTGTGGTGAAGATTTAACGATAAAAGAATTTTCTTAATTGTCTACATTAAATTAGAGGAGGGATGAGATGAAATGTGATCACTTGCTTTCACTTATTATGGAGAGATTGTGCAGAGATTGACCATGGATAGAAATCTGAAACTTAATTATTACAATATTAACTACCATGGCCATTGTTCACTATCACGTAATGAAGTGGTGAGTTGTAAAGTATTAAGTCATCGACTTCAGAGCCATACTTCAAATTTGAAGCCTTTTGTGTCTGTCAAAGGCCATTTTACTTGTCATAGAAGGCCCCTATGAATTTTACCATGCAAAATAAATTTATTTTTATGTCAAGTCCATCAATCATGAGATTAAGTACATCTGTCTAAATTTGCAACAGAAGGAAATTTCAAAATTCTTCCCATCCAAGGTTATCAATTATTCAGTCCAATGTGGGAGAATCGAAGTGGGGACACTTCCCCACTTTCCTCAAAATGTGGGGACTCAGACCTCAATTCAAGTGGGCACTATTGGAGAAATTAATTACTTGTATATGTCTATCGAATCTCATTCGACTCAGTTAGAGTTCGTAGAAGTTTGGAGCTGTTGGTAAACCTGTCAGCAGTATGGTACCTTCTTCCATGTATTTATTCTAAAATTCTAAATGTTTGGTATATTTTTAGTCATGTATTAATTAATATTATTTAGTGTTAGTGGTAGCTTCCAAGAGAAGCCAAAAAATAAGTATGTGTATATGTACTTGAAGAAGAATGAAAAACAAAGTCTATGGGTGAATAACAAGGTAATACAAATTTGGAGTCACAACAATCTAAGAAAAAATAAAGAAACTTACAATAGATTTCATAGATCAATTTTACTCAGAAGTGACATGAAATAGTGTAATTAGGAGTTATAGTTGTATATTTGCTTATCATTAATCAGAAGCAGTGATACAATGAAATACAATGGAATTAATAGCCAGGAAATTAGAATCCATGAGAGGTAATTCGAATTCAATGCATGAGAGTGGCTTAGTTGTCAGTTATACACCACTCGACACATCAGTTAACGAAGTTAAATCCAATATAATTGACTCTAACTAACTCGAAGGCAGTTTAGACAAAGTCTAACTGAATAGAACTCAACTACATGCCAACAAATAGGTGAGGGTGCCTATCTGACTTCAGTTAGGTGAGATGAACTTAACTTCACTGAACTTAGTCACCAAAAGTAGGTGGATGTGCCTTTAATCACTCCAATTAATTGAAATTAACTAAAAATAGGCTCATTGATGAGGAAGGAACCTTTGCAACTTCAATTTAACTGAAAGGTAGGTGAAACAACCTTCAGTTAACTGATTGGGGTGCATATGTCATGCATATCAACCCATATTTGATCCTAGATTGAAGGAGGAGACTTAGTTAGGCTCCCCGATTGAAGGAGAAAACCCACTTAGACTCCCTGATTGAAGGAGGAGATCCACTTTATGATGCAATCACATGTTTCAGTCAGAAACTTAAGACAAGTGGTAAATTAGGATGATTTAACCAAAGGGGGATTATTTATCCTAACACACCCCTTTAAGCATGACTTTCGATAACTTGGGCCCTGACAAAAGGTCACCCATTAAAACCTAAATGCAAAATTAACTACTTAATACAACCAAGGGAATGGGGAAAAGCCTCATGGGAAAAATATCCTTCTCAAACTAAGTAGGTAGAATCAGGATCAAGCTTTCATATCAAGAGAAAAATTCTTCTTCAATACAAAGCTTGAGAAAATATTGTTGCAACCTTCATCTCTGTGGTGGAGCAGATCAACATGATTTTTCTTCTGTGCACAGGTATTCTAGGGCCTAGAATGTGAACTTCTCCATCTGATTACTATGTATGGTGGAATTTCCCTCTTTGGAAGAAGAAGAAAATGCTCAACCGAATCAAGAACATAGACAACTGCAAGATGAAAACTGGACCGATTTAGAGAAACTAAGATCAACTGATGAGAGAGAGAAAATGCTTGAGAATTCGAACCATGTGAGGAACACCCAAGAAAACAATATATTGCAGCCTTGAACATCGAAACATGTGAGGTATAATCAGCTCCAAGTGTTAGGAGCATGTTTCTAGGCGAATGCAGAATGTCTCCCTCTTGACTATTTATGTGAGGAGATGAGCATGTGATCAAATAGAAAGGTAGAGAATCCCTGGGACTGTGGAGAGCAAATTCTTGAGCTCCATAATCTGATATAGCTTCATAAATAAACAATGATTCACAAAATATAATATCAATAAACTCATAAGAGGAAACTAACATCAAATCCCCAACAACAAGTTTGAAAGAGACTTGCGGTACTTGATTTTTCACACCAAACTTGATCAGAACAAGAAGAAGCACAACTGAAAGCTATTGAAACTTAAAATTTCGAACCAAATAATACTAGATAATATCCAAATAATATCATATCATATCCAAATAATATCATATCAGATCCAAATAAGTTCATATCAGATCCAAGAGTTTGTTCCACCGAGGTGGTAGATGCACAATTTTCTCCTTCTTCAAACTTATGAGTATTGGTCCATGCAATCATGTAGGAATTTGCTAGAATCTCCAATCAATGAGAGTGAATGGATCACTCCAAAAATATGAAATATTTCATCCAAACAATTACTTATCTGCACACTAGCAACATCATTAGAGATAAAGAAATCAATTTCCTCTTCATTTTCTAAAACAAACACCTGTAAACTATGCACATAATTTAAAATAGAAGAATCATTGGAGAATTTTTGCATAGAATGGAAAGTGAGTTTATCTTAAATAACATAGATTTGAATGTCTTTTTTTGGATCATCCATATGAGAATATGAGATATCATAAATATCATAAACCTTCGTAGCAACAGGAGAAGGAGTCACTCCAAGAAGACATTCTTCAATTGGAATTTACTGTGTGGAAGATTCTGCTTGTTCTTCATCTTGAACAACTTCGTCAAAGAGAATAGAGGCCGATGCTTTTGAATAAATAACTCTTGTGGTTCTAGGTATGATCTCCAAATTTTTATAATGATCCTCATTGTACTTGCCAAAGGTTCTATCCAATTTTTTCCAGAGATCCTTTGGGTATTCAGCAGGATCAATAAGGTAGCCCAAACTTGGAGAAAGGGAAAGACATATTGTTCCAAAATCTCGAATTTAACCAGTCATTCTCATCTTAAAAAGAATCTTTACTAAGTCCAATATATACCTTCAAGAGACCTTGTCCCTTTAGATATGAAATCATCTTCAGTTTCCATTTTGCATATCTTGTGAATGGAGTAAGAAGGGGAACCGATAATCTATAATCCATATGAACTTGTACCTGCAATTACACAAAAAATAAGGTCAAACAACCTACATTTCGGATTTTGCATCACACCTATCTTAGTCAATCAAGCAAGCTTGATCAACAATGCTAGATTATCTAGGAATTATGTTGTAAACTCTCCATTTCTGGTGCATAGTTGGAATGATTTTGAGCAATTTTGCTCAAATTTATTCATAGCTCCAGCAAGAAACCTGTAGAATAATTTCCTTGTCCTGGCATGGCTCTAATACCATATAAAATCGGAGTCAAAACAATCTAATAAACAATACATAAACTTACAATACATTTCACAGATAAATTTTACTCAGAAATGACATGAAACAATGCAATTAGCAGTTGCAGTTGTATATTTGCTTATCATTAATCAGAAGTAGTGATATAATGGAATATAATGGAACTAATAGCCAGAAAATTTGAATCCATGAGAGGTAATTCGAATTGAGTGCATGAGAGTGACTTAGATGTCAATTAGACACCAGTCGACACAACAATTAACTAGTTAACTCCAAACTAATTAACTCTAACTGAATATAATTCAACTGCATTCCAACAAGTAGGTGAGGGCGCTTATTTCAGTTTAGTTAGGTCAGATGAACTAAACTGCACTGAATTGAATCACCAAAATTAGGTGCAGGTGCCTTTAATCACTCTAGTTAACTGAAATCAACAAAAAATAGGCTTATTGATGAGGAAGGCGTGTTTGCAACTTCAATTTAATTTAAAGGTAGGTGAAAAATCCTTCAGTTAACTGATTGGGGAACATATGTCATGTATATCAACCAATGTTTTCTCCTAGATTGAAGGAGGAGACTTAGTTAGGCTCCCAAATTGAAGGAGAAGACCCAATTAGGCTCCTTGATTGAAGGAGGAGATCTAGTTGATGATACAGTCACATGTTTGCGTCAGAAACATAGGACAAGTGGTAAATTAGGTTGATTTAGCCAAAGGGGGGATTATTTATCCTAACAAGTAAGAGATAAAGGAGAAGAATAAAATGTATGAGCACTATTCGAGAGCACACGTTTGTGGTCTTAGGATGTATTGAGAGCCTAAGCTCTGTAAAAGGTGAAAAATCAAAGTAAATTTCCAAGTCTATGTATGTAGCCATATTTTGCCTATTTTTCCAGGTAATATATAATCCTATAGTTTTTATGTGTTTATTCTCAAGAATGTTTATGCTACACATATTATAAAGAATTACTTGTGTGAAAGAAATTAACACTGATCGTCTGTGAAAGAAATCAAGAACCATTCATATTTCAGCATGTAAAATTTTAGTTTTAATAACAAGGTAATTTCGACAAAAAAATCATTTTAATATTTTGCTTATTTGATATAGTCGGATTCTCATAGTATAGTTGTGTCGAATATTCACATCAAGTTGTTGAGCTGAAGTCATGTCAAAATTACATTAACTGACCGTAAGGGAAGAAGGATTATTTCACTTCAAAGTGAATAATATGGTTTATATACTAATATAACATTTTATATTATAATTTTGTCGAAGTGAAATTGGTCGAAGTCTTAAGTCTATTGGAGTAAAAAATCCTTTTAGTGTAAACTCATTTAGTTAATTTGGTGTATTTAAAGTTGTCAGA
Organism: Pseudotsuga menziesii; assembly: GCA_001517045.1. Taxonomy (NCBI): domain Eukaryota; kingdom Viridiplantae; phylum Streptophyta; class Pinopsida; order Pinales; family Pinaceae; genus Pseudotsuga; species Pseudotsuga menziesii. The sequence goes on along the minus strand of LPNX011123427.1, from coordinate 7,543 downwards.
TAAAAAATCCAACAAGGTTAAATTTGGTCGAAACAAATTTGGTTGAAGTTGATTTGGTCGAAGCATACTTGTTGAGATAAAACCCATCAAAGTAAGTAAGCACGTCGAAGTCAAAAAAAGGAAAAGAAAAATAAAATTTTAATTGCACATTTATTTATTCTCGTAGTTTTTCCGTGGATCTAGTTCTAAGCAGGTTTAGGAAGAATAGAAAACTTGTCTTGGAAAGGGGTAAAGTAATTTTAAGCAAAAAATGGCTTCCACTTCTTGTGCACAAATGTCAAGTCTTAAAACTCAAATTTTTTCTGGGAAAGAATTATGAATATTGGTATCTAACTAGGAAGGATCTTTTCAAAGGTCAATATCTATGGCAGATAGTCCAAAGTGGCTCTACAAAACCAACATAGTAGGCATCATATAATAAATTCAAATAAGTTGAGAAGGATTCCTTGAGGGAACCGCAGAAGTAATATGGAAATTCTATGTTCTACATACATCAAGCAATGCATGAAAGGATACTCCCAACTAAGGAGGCATGGTTCACACTGGAAACGTATTATCAGGGCTTAAACAAAGAAACGTTTGTTAAATTCTAGATTCTTAGAAGAGATTTTGAGTGTCTAGCAACAAAATATACAAATCCAGTGGAATATTTCTATACTCAATTTATTTGTAGTGATAAATAAATTGAAATCCCATAGAGAAAATATATAAGACATAAGGGTTGTTGAAAAAGGTCTTAGAAGTCTTCCCCCAAAATTTCAATCACTAGTTGTCACCTTCAAAGAAAAAATGGCTTTTCCCATTTTACCATTGATGTGTTACATGACTCGCTATTCAATCATGAACATATAATCAGTAGATCAAATACATAATTAGAAGTTTAATTTGCAACAGAATCATCCATAATTCATGGAAGATGCAGGGGTAGATATAATTATAGAGGAAAACGAAGATATTTTTGTAGAGGATGATGCAAAAATATTCCTTCAAATGTCACTGGTAGAGGTAAAAATAAAAACCTTAGTCAGCCAAGTGGTCATAGGTTTGATAAATAAAAAATACAATGTCATTATTGTAAGAAGTTTGGAAATTTTGCATATTAATATAGGAAGAAGCAGTATGACCAAGGAAAAGAAGGTCAAAACCAATCGAGTAACACCAGCATTTCAAGAAACACAATCGTTTTTTCTTGTGCATCCCAAATTGAATGCAATTCTATCCAAGAAAGGCCATCTGAGATATGGTATTTAGATTGAGGCTCTACAAATCATATGACTAGTATTTTAAATTTTATTTCCAGTCTAGAAAAATTAGTTCAAAATGATGTCAAACTTGTAAACAATATCCAAGTCGTTGTTTTGAGCAAAGGTACTATTGGTATTCTAACCGAATAGGGGGAGGAAAAAACTAGGCCTGATGTATATTATGTTGAAGCTATGATACATAATTTGATGAGAATTAGACAACTGATACAAAGAGGTTACACGTTCTACATGGAAGACAATCATTGTGTGATTAAAGACATAGCGTACAAGTAACCAACTAAAAGAAAGAGTACGGATGACAATAAATCACATGTTTCATTTGAGGATACGTCCAAACATGAAAAAAAATACAACTCAAGTTATGCATGAAAGGAAGAATACAAATTAAAAATTTGCATTGAAGGAATAAAACAATGAAGCGAACAAGCACTACGGCAAAGAAGAAAAAGACAAGAAGGAAATACAAGCATCATTTCAATCAGAGGTTTAGGATGAGTACTGGATGTGGCATGTCATATTTGGACATCTAAATTATGGTGGGTTGAAGCTACTACACATGAAGAATATTGTGAAAATATTTCCATTGATTTAAAAAAAAGAGAGAATTTGTGAAGGTTGCATTTTTCTCAAGCAACATAAAGAGACTTTTCGAGTTGAAAAGTCATATAAAGCATGCAAACCACTTGATATTCTGCACTCTGATATTTGTGGGCCAATGAAAACATAGTCCATAGGAGGCTGCAATTATTTTCTCACTTTTATTAATGATTTCACAAGAAAAACTTGGGTATATTTTTTTAAACAAAAATCTAATGCATTTGGATGTTTCAAAGCAGTTTAAGGTACTTGTCAAGAAGAAAAGTGGATACAACATCAATATCTTAAGGCCAGAGAGAGGAGGTACATGTCTCAAGTGATTTCCTATTTTTTTTTGTAAAAACCATGGCATACACAAGGAATTCACTGTGAGGTATACACCTCAGCAGAATGCTATCGCAAAGAGGAAGAAAAGCACCATAATGGAGATGGCGTGCAACATTATGGAAACCAAGTATTTTTCAAATGAATATTGTGATGAGGTAGTGGCAATTGTTGTATACACCATGAACCAATGTTCGACAAAGATTGTGAACAACAAAGTCCCTCAAGAATCTTGGATAGGTATGAACCACTATGTTTCTCATTTAAGATGTTGTTGTTGTGTCACATATGTAGATGTTCTACAAAATCTAAGAAATAAATTAGATAATATATGACAAAAATGCATTTTTGTTGGTTATTCAAAAGATACCAAAGCATACAAGTTGTATGATCATCTAATAAGAAATGTAATAATTAGTCAATATGTTCAATTTGTGGAAAATCAAGCATGGGATGGAACCATCTAGAAGAATATCAAGATTGTCTCGATTGTCGAACTTGATGACATAGCAGAGGAAGTTCTTCAAACACCACATGTGAGTCAAAATGTTGAAGCACAAACCACTCCTAGGACAGTTCGACATGTTTCAGTGTAAAGTACTTCAACACGAGTTGTATCTCAAGCTACATCAATCAGCACACGAAGATAGCAATAAACTCCATCAAGGAGTTCAAGAATTTTGACGTCGACAAATATAATAAAGACAAGAAGTCTATGTGAGATATATGAAGATGGTAAACCATGTTCATTTTAAATTTTTGTGTTATTTTCTCAAGTAGATGATCCTCTAACATTTGAGGAATCTGTCAAAGATGAAGTTTGGGAACAAACCATGGATGGAAGAATATAATCGATAAGAACCAAACATGGGAGTTTGTTGATGTATGAAAAAGATAAGGATGTAAACTATGTCAAATGGATTTCCAAGACCATGCAATATGTTGATGGAAATGTACAAAAGAAAAAGGAAATATTGGTTGAAAGAGGGTTTACACAACAACCCAACATGGACTTCAACGAAACATTTTCACCTATTGCACGAATGGGTGTATGTGGGATATAGTCAGAACAATTTTGGCCATTGCTGCACATAATAAATGTCATATTTATCAAATGGATGTTAAATATTCCTTTTTAAATGGATATTTGGAAGAGGAAGTGTATGTGGAAAAAACAAAAGGATATGAAGTTTGAGGACAAGAGAACAAAGTAAATAGGCTGAAAAATGAACTCAATGGATTGAAGCAAGCTCCTAGAGCATGGTAGACTTAGATTGGTTCTTATCTCACTCACAATGGATTTCACAAAAGTGAAAGTGAACCAACATTGTACATCAAAGTTAATGAACAAGGTACATGTTAATTTTATGCATATATGTAAATGATTTAATATTTAATGGTGACTTTGGCATACAGGATTTTAGATAAGTCATGAAAAGTTAATTTGAAATGATTGATTTTGGGATTATGAAGTATTTTTCAGGAATTGAACTCTAACAATATGAAAGTGGTATATTTATATCGTAGTCTAAGTATGCAAATGAAGTTTTGAAAATATTTAAAGTGAGAAAATTATAAGGCATGTCCAACACCAGTGATAACATGATTAAAATTGAGCAAGGAAGATGATTGATCAAATGTATATTCCACACTGTTTAAAAGGTTGGTTGGAAAGCTCATGTATCTAATTGAAACAAGGCCAAACATAATGTATTAAGTATGATCCTAAGGTTTATGGAGTCACCAAAAAAATCTTAGTCGCAGGAAGATAATACAATTCCGAGGTTTGTAAGTGGCACAAAGGTCCTTGGCATTTTGTATTCAACCTCATAAAATTTAGAACTTATTGGATGCATTGACAGTGACAATGGATGAAACATAGATTACAGGAAAAACACATCTGGATACACATTTCATTTTTGTATAGGTGTTGTTTCATGTGATTCAAATAAATAACCCATTGTAACTCTTTCTTCAGCAAAGACAGAGTATGTTGGAG
>LPNX011123359.1:126657-159871 GCA_001517045.1 Pseudotsuga menziesii | reverse complement strand
ATTAAAATATAGATTAAAACCTATGAAGTTTCATAGGGAGGCGAAGCAAAACATGAAGGATTTTTCAAATATGGAGCTATGTATAACTACCCATTTCCCAATGGGACTTCTGCTAAATCAATCTATGGATTCAAGGTTATGAGTATCAATTTGGTCCATCTGGTCCATCCCCAATTCGGCCATGATAGGATTTAACATTATTCCACCCATGAGGACTTCTCACAGCCCATGAGGACTTATCAGGGCGCCTAGTTGGCAACGTGGGTGTTTGATTCTTGGGCCAGGACATTCAAAGCCTAGATTTTGGGGATGGATCAAAGTAAACTAGGAGCTCTACCGCTGTTGATGCCTCTACTGTCTCTGTCTTAGATGCTGCTCTTTCATATACTATATAAGATATACCTATGCTGGTGGTGCTACTGATGCTAGGTCACCAAAATTTAGATTACTATCCCGCGATTGGATTTTGTATTACTACAGATTGACATTTATAGCTATGTTTTATGAGAGAGATTCACACAGATGGAATAATTAGGACTAGCCAAGATAAGACCCAGCTAGGAGACCTAATCTGAGTAGCCATACCTCAAACTATACAAGGGTACATAAATTACAGGGACAAGGTGCCAAATCCATATGATCGTTGGATGCTGAAAAAGAACCGGGTGAGCCTGCTCTGTTATAGGGACTAACAGATCGGGCGCACAACACTGTGAACCTTTGGCTTTATAACAAGAGGTTATCGAACCGCCTATTACTCAAGTACTAGTCATGATAATGCTTTCTCATGGAGCCTCTGGATGACCTCCCAGCTTCCAGCTTCCAGCTTCCACATTCTGTTAAAGAAATCAATGCATTTTCCTTCAATAGGATCATTGAATATGGAGAGAATTTAGGATTGAATCAAAATACTGAAGATGGAAAGAATTGGGTATTGAATCAGCTCATGTGGCTTCTTTATAATTTTATGTTAGGTAGCGTGATTTCTAAGAACAAATGCAAAGGATTCTCCATCGTTGTTGTATTTTCCTATTTCTCTGTTACGCCTTGTGTAGAATATTCTATGACCATATTTTGCTTATAGGCCAAATGCAAATGTTATGGCCTAAGCTATGTCTTTTGACCTTGCCATTGCTTAAGTTACAAAAAATATCCATGGTTAACAAAAATTCATAAAAGAGGTACTATATCTTTCTCATATGCCAATATTCCCTTTATAGGGCTTTGTGGTGACCTAAGGCCCCACACATAGTTCATGAGCCCTAAGGAAAAATGTTTTGGCCCAATAACTCTTTTCACATCAAATCATGGCCAAGGGACTGAAAGCCATACTTGGTGTGTCAAACCTCAAAATGCGGTTTAGTCATTTTGGCGGATAGGTGTGATGCTTGTAACTGCAAATCTAATTCTTTTAGTCCGCGTTGAAATATTTGCAGTTACATATTTTATTGAAAGGGCGTTTGAGAATAGAAATTTCAGAAAACGAGGTCAAACATATAAATCCATATCTTACTAAAAAGAGTTGGTATTTGTTTTTATCTAATTATTGGTTAAGAGTTTTTAAGATGGAAGGAATTAAAAGAGTAGGTTAATTGCAATAGAGTTAAGAAAGAGTTATTCTTTAAATTACTTTTAAGGTTTTTTTAATTGGTTAAAATTTTTTTAGATGTAGGAAAATGGGTGAAATTGTGTTGGAAGTTGGTCAACTACTTCTTATTTTAAATGATTTGATTTTTTTGAATAATGAGAGGAATCAATTTGCACTATCTATAACAAATTTTTGTCCACTTAAAAAAAATCTCAAATTCAAAATTATATATATATATAATGCAATGATATAGAGCAAGCATTTTTATTAAAAACATTTAAAAAAAATAACATATTAATTAGTTACCTATAATCAATTTTAATTTTAGTTATAAGAATACTTTAAAAAAAATTAACATATTGATTATATAATTAAAGTAATTTATTTTAAATTTATATTTTTTATATTTAGAATAGGGTATTTATTTTACATTTATGCTTTTCATTTAAGTGTTATTACATTGGAGGCACATTTTATCAAATTCATGGAAATACAAAATATGTATGTTGGTTTTAAGTGTGATTCACAGTTTATGTTCCTTGTTTGGTGGACTCTTCGAGTCTCCTCATTGTCTGAGTCTCTAGCCTAGTGCCATGTACCATGATCACAAAAGTGGTAGGTAAGCTCTTTATGCCTCTATCCATACCTTGCAAATTGCATAAAGACCTATACCTTCTTCCATTGAAAGACTTGCCCATATATGTCTTACGCTACCAAACTTCAAATCATTGGGTTACAGCTAGAAGGTGTGGCCTTCCCTAGTGGGAGGTTCAGTCCAAATATTCAGAGGTCTTAAGCTCAATATAGATAATTTGATCATTTCAACACCTATCCTGATCTAGACTTGGGGTGTGATTTGCTAGGCCCTTCGTCGTTGTATTTATTGTCCAATCTATCGACACAATCTACTGTGCCGAAGGGAAACATATTTAAATGCAAACAACTTCTTGGAAACAACCATGAAAGTTTAGACTTTTAATAGAACACCCTTTCTTTGAAACAAAAATATTAAGTCAAACCGAGAGATTGCAAATGAGTTAACATAATACGTAAGAGAAACTTTTATTGAACCACCCTTACACCATGCAATATAAACCACATTAGTATGCTCTCTCATATTCCCTCTTTGATCATTGCAAAACATAATCCAATAGTTTGGTTTGACCTAGTTATTACTATATATGGAATTGGAGACACATGGCTTATGCAATCCCTTCCTTATTATGAGTGTTTGACCCTTCATGGTCATAAGTGATAACACATGCAAGATATATCAACTATTGGGAAGATCATGTTATATTGAGCTCATTTCTTTCATTGAGTGCTCTTTATAAAATGCTCATTAGAAAATGATGTGTTGCTTTGTGGCTTGTTCATGTCACTTTAACATTGTCGTTTACTTTCCATAAATAAAATTCCATTATGAAGAGGATAAATGTATGGCTTTAACTTTAAAAAAACATTTCAACCTTGCAATATCTATATTTTGTTGTTAAGAAGGATTTGAGTCTATTTAGAAAGATGCTTGTACATATAAAATGCAATTATAGGGGTTCCTCTTGTAGGCTTGGTAGTTGGGGTTGTAGGCTGTCATTGTCCCCACCCAAGTTCAAAACCCATGACTATATGTACATGACACCTACGGGAGTGTCAAAATTTTCATTAATGAAAAAAATGCAATTACAAATTGAGATCATTCATCATTCTAGATTATAGTTATTTTCCCTATAGTGTCTCATCACATTTTCTTCTACTTTTATTAAGAAATCATGCATGGATTTTATAGTATTTTCCAAAGTTAATGGATATTGTGTATTTTTAATATTTGAAGTTTTGTACATAAAATTTATTGTAACTATTGTTTTCATTCTCCACTTATCTTAAAAAAATGTTCTAGACTTCAATGTTGTATTATTTTACTAGGTCAATGCCTTTGGATGGTCTCCTCCATTGGTGCCTCTATCTTCCTAACACAACTTGTATCCTAATCCAAAAAAACTAATACAAATATCTATTTGGTTCAAATTCAGTTCCTCAGTATGTTAATTTCAAGATTAATATTGATTACATACGTGTACACAACTTTTTATATCCTTTAAATTAATTGCTTCCTAACGATTTCCATGAATCTGACTTGTGATATACCTTGACATTGATATTTTAAAGTACTTTAATATTAACTTGTACAATATATACCAAGTTATTCTGTTATAGTTAACATTACTTTATACTATTTTTTATGTGTATACATTTTTAATAAATTTTCAATCTGATTTCATTTTTAATTTTTTCTCTTATTTTTTCACTCTATCACATTTACTCTACTTTTTGTTTTTTTCCTTTTGACGTATCTTTGCACCCCCTGGGAAAATTGCTAATTTAAACCAATATATGTATGTATGGAAACTTGGATATTAAAGCCCGGACGTATCGACTGCCCTGTTGCATTAAAACAAAACAAAAAACAAATTACATCCATCAATATTTTGTACAATTTGCAAATACCTTTTAATCAAAATAATCAACCTAAATTACCAAAAATGAGAAAACTAACAAAACCATTAAGTGATAAAGTAATTCTCGTTATCTTTTAGAAGAAAGAATCTCAGCGAAAATGTGAAAGACGAGGAGGAAAAACAACTGCCTGTAGACAATGGAGGCTCCTGCTGCCTACAGACAATGGAGGCTCGGAGATCTTGTGCTCGCGAAGGTCAAGGGATTTTTGGCATGGATCGCTAAGGTATGCCAGTCTATTTTTCATCCCCATTTGTTTTCCCTTATTTGATGTATGCGATGCACAATGTTGTTGTTATTTGCATTTTCCACATCAAATTATATACTTCTTGTGCCCTATTTTAATACCCAATTGTCGTCCAAGGGTTTTTGTGAATGTTTACAGATTCTCATACATTTCCACTGCACATATTTCTTTCTCTAATTTCTGCAGTGGGAGTGCATTAGCTTCTATCAGCTTTCTTTACCAGTCATATTTCTTTCTATTTTCTGTGGTGGGAGTACATTCGCTTCTATTAGCTTTCTTTACATTATAGTTTTGCAGAGCGCGGGTTTTTTGCTTATATTGTATACTTATTATAGCTTGCAAGGGCTTTTAAATTCAGCGTTTTCAAGGCCATTAAAATGTACCCAATATCACAGCCACTATTGCAATTTTCCCAGCACATTTCCCAGCATCAAGCAAGGTCGATTGCCTAGCATCAAGCAAGGTTGATTGCCCAATATGTGCCAATATTTTCTTCTTAATCCTATAATTGCAAAACCTAGTTGCTGCACGAGGGTTCTCTAAAACCCTGCATGAGATATTTGCCCAGCACATTGCCCAGCATCAAGCAAGTTCGATTTCCCAATATGTGCCGATATTTTTTTCTTAATCCTATAATTGCAAAACCTGGTTGCTACATGAGGGTTCTCTGAAATCCTGCATGAGAAATCAAACCCTATATCAGATATTAGTGTTTAAACCCAAGCGATGGATGGAATTTTTTGTATTTTAAGGTGGAAATTGCCTACAGATTTGCCCCTAACATACAACCAGCTTTCTTTATCAATTTAACCCAAAAAGAAAATCCGCCCAACTCAGTTTTAATAAAATGGATAAATTGGGTTATTATATCGAGTGCAAGGCTATCCGAATTCACCCCAGTCCCTATAGTGTAGTCATCTGCAAACCGTCCATATTGGATCCTTCTCTTTTTACAAATAGAGAGGGTGAAAACATCCAATTCGTGAAGTACCACATTCATCAGGAGGGGAGAAAAAATCGCTCCCTACGGAATGCCTCTATTCATAGAGGTATAATTAGTTCCTTTCTTATCCAAAATAGGAGTAGATAGGAACTTCATTATGAGTTCTACAAATAGGGGATCAGATATGTGTTTTTCCAATAATTGGATCAACACAAAATGCTCCTGGATATGCTCCTAGTGAATATAGTAATGGACTTGGTCTAGCTACCCCTATTTCTCCTACTTCTTTTATCTTAGCTACTGCTGGGTTAACTGGTTCAATTACTAGATAAACTACTCATACTCGATCTGCATATGGATATGTTACTGGGTCTCTATCTTTCTCATAAGAATATTCATATCTATCTCGTTCTCTAACATGGGGGTGCTTATACAAATGCTTATATAGGTGATGCTTGTATGATGACTACTTACCCTAGTACTACATCTACTGTCTATGCTACTATTGGTAGTGGTACTACTTTGGATCGACTGGATCAACCTGGATCTGGTACCCGAGAGATATATGCACCTATAGGGTATTAAACCGATAGAATGGCAAGAGGTTCCTGCAATCTCTAGGGCATGGGCCTTATAGGTAAACCAAAAGCTCTACCCTCGGGCAATATCTGGCCATTGCCTTTCTCTTTTGGTCTCATCGAGCCGTTTCATCACTTCCACATTGGACCAGAACCATTCCTCAGCCCATTAATAGAATCCCATTCCTATATAATCTCATTTCATGGAGTTGGTTGAGTCCGGCCTCGAAGAATGTAATTATTTATAGGGAACTAGAGATCCTCACGTAGCACCCATTTACTTGGTTTTTTTTGTTTGAATCATTGGAAAACTACAAGTTGAAAGTGCCAAAGAATTTATCTTTCGGGGCTAGGTTGAACTACTTGCACTAATTTGAACTATAGTTTCTCTATCTCATTTATTTTGGAACTACACGGACACAAAAACAAGTTAGGCTTATTTACATGGAGTACCTACTAAGGCACTTATTTACATGGACCTAAGGTGCACTATAAGGCGGCTTCTTAACTAGCTCCAAGAGGATTACAATTGGCTCGAATTTGTCAGGCCCACAAGTGGCCTGTTTTTACCAATACGATGGCCCTTAAAAATCTGAATCAGTAATTACAACTATTTTTCGTTTGGCTAAGTCCATACTCTTATGTCATAATCACCTAGGTCTTGCACCTGGAATTTAACCTGATGAATAGACTGATATTCCATTGCTGAAATACAACAAAGTAGAAATGTCAAAAGCATATGTTAACAGAAAAAAAATTGCAAGTGTTAGATGAGATACATAACTAAATTGAGAAACCATCAAATATCAATTGATGGCTTATCTCTGGCTTCAAAATTTTGGATCATTTTGAAAAGATCTGAAAATGTATCAGTCAATTGACGTCTCTCATTCATTTCACTTCAATTTTACTTAACAAATCGGTGCATCCTACATAACTAGCAGTAATCTTGGCAATGCTAAGAACCACCTTCAAAATAACTCTCTTTTCACTAGTTCTTCGAGAAGATGAGACCATCCACAAAAGCCAATAAAAATGATCATGAATTCCTTTACAATGATGGCATATAAGGCTGTTGCCTTAATATTCTAAATTAGTAAGCACGTATCTCTGGTAGTAAGCGTTATACAAGGGAAGGGTTGCTGCACATAAAATTGATTATAAAAATTTAGATAGATCCTGAAAAGTTCCTGGCTCTCATTGTAATTGTTCGGTTATGTAGAAGTTTTCCTTACCCAAACATGTAAGACATATGTTCATGGTGTTCTAGGAAGTAAAGAACACACATATGACCCAAAGAAGTTGCATGATATGACTCAGCAAGATCATATATACTTGCAAAATTCTCTAAATTAAGGTCCTAAATAGAAAACATAGATCTCAGTGCTGAGGCTGGACAATATTATAACAAAAAGGAAAAATTGAAATGAAATAAAAGAATACATGTGCACATACTGCTCTCCCAAATATACCTGCAAAGTTTTTAAAATATGAACAACAAACACAGATTAAAAGAAATTCCTTCCAAAAATAAATTGATCATCTTGTTTATTAGAGTAGAAATACATTAATAATTAATAACCAATCCTCATAAGCAGTAGAGTGTTACTAAAATGAGTTGCTTTCTTGCTGATAAATATCGTTTGAGAAGTAGCCTACCGAGTCATGAAGCTACCCTGCCTCCCTCTAAACCTTTATACACATTTTTCTCAACGATTGTCTACAACATATTTCTAATCTCAATCATTATAAGTCTTTCTCAAGTGTTATCACATTTCATGGCCATATTACTTGGGTGTTATAATGTCCATCTCCAGATCTGTCAACAGGATGTTACAGGCATGTAAAATGCACTCTCTTTAATATATATCAGAAGTTTGGATGTTTGTTTATTAACCATTTAATTCTTTGTCAATGTTGTTTCCTTGTGATAGTTTATAAACATGTTGTATGAAGTTTTTTTCATGGAAAAACCTTTTTTTCAAGCTATGATATGATACTCGAACAAACTTCAAATTATAACACAGTAGTAGAGTGTTATCAATGCTGAGTTGAGAACTCCTACAAACTTTCAAAGTATACTTCGGGACTAATGAATGATCACCAATACTATCATACTTCCATATCCTATTTGGTTGAAGAGCTGAAGAAATGCTTGAAACTAACTTAGAATGTGGTAACAAATTACATTAGCTTGGGAGGAGGGGTATTAAATATTGTTAGTTTTTTTTTCAAATTAAGAACTCTTGTTTGGAGAATTAACCATGAATTTTATATTTGACCTTGTTGTATACTTGAAGATTATGATGTATAATGTGTTGTTCAAGGTAATGGAATGTCTATTTTTAGAATATAAAGCAGGAATTTATATGGTCTAGAACATGGTATTACAAAATGTCTATCAAGGTTTGGCTAGTAAATAGGCAGCAGGCCCTGTACGGGTGGAAATCGTCTCGGTTTATAAGATTGCATTGAGGATTAAGGCCAGTTAGTAATTGTTGTACTTGAGGATTAAATTTCCCAGAAATATTTTCAGTTTATAAGATTTCATTGAGGATTAAAGCCAGTCAGTAATTGTTGTTATATGTATGGAACCTGCATATAATTTTGAATCAGAATCTCATGGAGTGCGTTGTAGAATGCACCAATCTCCTTCAGAGCAATGTCTTGTTAAAGAGTAAAAGATTGAAATTGAATTATTTATATTTTAAGAGTTTGGTGATTGATAATAACAAGGCCGAGGAGATCTTTATAGCATGCAGTGTTTCCAAGCTGCTGGAATGACATCATATGAACGGAGTACTTGCCAATGCAGTTGTTTCAGGAGTTATACCAGCTCATGAAGGAGCACTGTTGTGAATTTTCCCCTATCTAGTCTATAGTTGAGCCTACCTCCTAAAGTCTATCTTGGAGTGCTTCTTGTGCAATGAGAAAAAGAACAGTTGTTAGAGCAGGAAATAAAGCTCATGGATTTGGTTGATAAATATAAAGAGGTCAATGAGAGGCTAGAAAAGGAAAAGTAGGAATATTATATGTTAAAAAAATATAAAATATAATCCTCACTACAATGTATTCAAACAATGATACATACACGCTACAAGACTAAGGTACATTTATGGTGCACAAGCATACCACATATAGATTTGGCTAAACTCAGAGCCAAGAACTGTAATAAAATGCCAATCCTGGAATGTTTCGTCTCCTAGCAATGCCTAGACTCTAAGGTTTATTTCAATCAAAATGGAGGCCAATTGTGAATTGTTTTGCCTCCTAGCAATCTCTCATATTTTAGTATTTATTTATTTTTAAATCAAAATGAAGGTCAATCTAGGACAGCTTTGCATCTTATTGTTTGTTGGATTTGCTATATAGTCTAGTCTATATACTATAGTATATTAGACTTTACTACCTTAGTATATTCAGTGTTCAATGAGTTACAGGTAACAAAACTCAGCCAATGTTCTTTATAACTGAAGTCTTGAAAAAAACATCGAACATGTCATGCGATAAGCTATTACTATTAGGATTTAACAGACCTCATAGGTAGCTAAAATTGTAAAATCATGCTGCAGAATTTTGGAAACCACACAGAAGAACTTACAACATTTCAAGAAATCACACAACAGAATTTAGTGGATAAGCATGCCTAGAAAATGTTGGTTTGAGAAAATGACAAATTCTAGCAGCTGCTCACGAATTCTCACCCTACTGCTGACAATGCTAAGATGACCAAATGTTGGAAAGTCTCCTCACACTTTTTATCACAATGCACTATTGACAATGCTTAACTCCTCAATGCACCTCACTCATCCACGACTCTTTGATGTGCCTTGGACATGACTTAATTGTGACTATTGAATGCACCATGGTCCTCATCATAGAAGGCACAAATGCTACTTTTTCACACAGTGACTAATGTTGCAACATGATGGCCAAATGCCAAACTATGCCTAGTGCCAAATAATGTGTATTTTTCTTGACGTGGTGGCTATTCTATAGGTAGCAGTTACAGTTTTTAAAGTTGATTTATGGTTTTTTGGGGGGGGTCTCATGAGATTGGCACCAAAACAGTGAGAAAACATGCCAAGGATGTTTGGGTCCCATACTACAAAAGGGCATGGATCCATCTCACAAGAAGATGTCTCAAGCATGTAAAGACTCTTAGAGATGGATGTCCAATATCCTACTACAAACGATTTGGAAATAAATTCTTTTTACTACTGTTCTACACATAGTTATGCCCAGAATTTAAAATTCACTGCTTGTTTACATGCTATATGAACAGTCTGAAATCATGCCCAAATTTGAAATAATGTGGCATTATTTGTGCTTTTATAGGTCTTTAGTACGTGCAATAACAAAATGCTTCATATGATGTTGAGACTCAATCAGTGTTGCATCGAAATATGCCCAAATTTGGATATTGTTTGCTGCTTCAACCCAAATGTCTGTGCAGATCTGAAAAGATGCAAATCTAATGTTTTTTGATACCTAGAACTTTCTTAGAGTGCATGATTATTAGAAATACTTAACAGAAGTGTGTTGAGACAGTGACGCCTTCCATAATACAAGCTACAGTAAGGCCTCAAAATCCAAATCGGCCACTTTCATGGCTACTGATGACTCGCTGCTATAGAAATCACCTCCAGGATATGGGTATAATTCTTTCTAGAATTTGGTATAAGTCTCCTCACTATTTCTTATATCCAAAGGACCACCAAGAATTGTGCCCAGGTATGCCATCAACCTAACAGCTTCTTCAACCTCATCCTTGTACATTTAAACAACCATATAAAAATCCCCAAGATTTTATTCATTGAGATAGAAGAGGCAAGCACAAGGATAAAGTGACAAATTTGGTCCCAATCTACTTCATGATAGCACCATCATACTCATCCAAGGGTAAACATGTTTATGCCACAACTGCAATCCTTTTTAGTCTTCAAATTACTGTTTTTTATTGTTGTAACCTAAATTCATTTAAGGTTATCATTTGGTCTCCAATTGATGTTGAAGTTGCTACAGGGAACACTGAAAGCTATAGGTCTGCAACATCCTTACTTATTGGAAATCTGCCCAGATTATAATGCTAGTTGCTACAGGGGTTTTCTTTTGTGACTAATCCCACGCCTCAGACTGTTGTGAGAGACCTCTTTTTATGACTGTTTATTGTGAAAACAAGATTATTTATTGTTGTTTTGCTATATTCCAAATGAAAACTTTGTCTAAGACAGAGGGTGACATATTCATTAAGGAATTGTGCTGATATGTGTTTAAATGTGTGCCCAACAGCTTTACTACAGTTGCAATGTCTTGATGTTGTTCTCTTGCCTTGCTCACCATTACTGTGAAGCCCCTCTTTCTTTTACTACTGGCTCTTGATGTATATGTAACTTCGGAATGTATTTCACTTGTATTTCTTATATATTGTAACCCGATGTTTATTCTGGGATATACTTGAGTCATGCCATGCCCCAATGTACTTATCGAAAAGATCTATAATGTAAACAAGTCATGTCAAATCATTGTGGGTAACCCTCCTATTGGTTAAGGGTTAAAGTCCCCGCAGTTTCGAGGCACTAGGGTTATTAGACTGTCCTAGTGAGGTAGGCCCTAGTAGGGTTTAGTCAAGTCGGGAATTAGTATAAATAGAGAGCTGGATTCTCTATTTATCACGCATCTCATACACACTCAAGTGTAGTGCATATTTGAGGAAGGAGAAGACACTAGGGCTAGATAGAAAGAAGGTTACTGCTGTCGGGAGATCACTTACTGTTTTGGGTTCTACTTTTGGTGCTGATTCTATGTCTGAGGAAGTTGCAGGGTTTTCACCATTTATGGTTTCCCTGAGGATAAAAACTGTGTTCATTGTCTCTTGTTTTTTATTGTTGTGCTTGTTATTCTCTCAGTTAAAGATCCTAATGTATTGCTAGCTTAATGATAAACATCTAACATGGAATCAGAGCTAACCTGAGAAGAAGACACTGTGCAGCTGCAGGAACTAGGGCTTCCTACTTAGTGGATCTTCCTCCATAGATTTTCAGCAAAAGAAGGTTGGATTAACTCTCCTCCTTAGGGCGCATCTTTCTATTGAAGCAGAATCCAATTCTGAAGTTTTTCATTTTTGGACCCGACACTGCTATCGGAAATTAGGGATTTCCACAGAAGAGGAAATTTTCAGTGAGCCCAGGCCTGGATTGATCTCATCCCCAAAATCGAAGTTAGGGATCAAATTCAAAACATTTGGTTGGACAGAACTCCGGAAAAGCAAAACCCTAATTTGCTACTGAACCAGTACTACAGGATTTCAGCTCCAAATCCAGATCTGATATCTTGACCTGGTAAGATCTAAATCTTTTGTATTTCCATTTGAGGTTCTCAGTTAAGATGTCTCATCATACCAAGCTTAATGAAAATATTGAGGGAGCTGATAACTTCCGAGCCTGGAAGTATAGGATCTCCCTGGTCCTGGAAGAAAATGAGTTGGACTCCTATATCAATGAGGAGGTTCCAATTCTAGAGGGAGATGAGGCTAAGGCCTTACATAAGAAGAAGTTGTTTATGGAAAAGAGAATCATTCCTGATTCTATGAAGGATCACCTCATACCACAGGTGTCCTCCCTCAAGACACCTAAAGCTATGTTTGATGCCCTAACCAAATTGTTTGAAGGGAAGAACATAAATAGGAAGATGACTCTGAGAAACCAATTGAAGAATGTAAAGATCCAGAATGCTGAGACTATTCAGCCTTACTTTACAAGAGTATCTCAGATCAAGGAACAACTGGAAGCAGTAGATGAAGAAGTGGAAAATGCAGAGATTGTGATGACCAACTTGAATGGTCTCCCTAGATCATGGGACTCTTTAATTCAAGGGATCTATTCCAGAAAGAAGTTAGTCAAGTTCAGCAGACTATGGGAAGAATGTTCTCAAGAAGAAGCTCGAATAGCAGCTCGAGAAGAGAAGATGGGAAATGAAGATCAAGCTCTCACAGTTCACTCCAAGAAAACCAGAAGGAACCATCATCACTCCAAAGGTAAGATCTCACACCCTAAAAGAGATATGTCTACCATTAGATGTTACACATGTGATGAGAAAGGTCACATATCCAGATTCTACCCTAATAAAGGGAACTTAAAGAAGAAGAAGGAAAACAAGAGAAGACATCATGCTCATACTACAGAGGACAATGAAACTTCCACAAAGAGAGTCAGACAAGAAAGTGATTCTTCAAGCGATGAAGAATATGTGCTGATCTTCGCTCTTATGGGAACTATTTCACATTGAAGCAATGATTGGCTCATAGACAGTGGTGCTTCCAAGCACATGACGGGATTCAAAGAATCATTTGTGAAGCTATCTGAACATGAGTCACCTCACAAGGTGAAACTTGGGGATGAGTACCAGTATCAGGTAAAAGGTAGTGGTGAATCCTCCTATATACTAGACTCTAGAAAGTCTATGAAGATGAAGAATGTATTATTTGTTCCAGGACTAAAGAAGAACCTGCTCTCCATATCTGCATTGGATGCAAAGGGAATGAGGGTTTCTTTCATAGATGGCCAAGTTCTTATGTGGCCAAAGGGAAATACTTTTGACGATGCAATAGTGATTGGGGAACAAGAAGGAGGTCTATACAAGTTGAAGGGATAGCCAGAACAAGCTTTGGTTCACGACTTAGTAGAACCAAATGAACTTTGGCATAGAAGGCTTGCACATGTGCATTACAGAGCACTACCACTTGTAAGCAAAGCTATTGAAGGTCTTCCAGAAATTCAAGCAAAACATGATGGGGTTTGCAAAGGATGTGCGAAAGGAAAGAATACAAAGAAGACATTTCTAAGTAGCGAGAGCAAGGCAAAAGGAATCTTGGAAATCATCCACTCCGATGTATGCGGGCCAATGTCATCAAGTTCTCTAAGCAGGTAGGCATACTATGTTTCTTTTATTGATGAATTTTCTAGGAAGACATGGATTTACTTCATGAAGAACAAAGACTAAGTATTCAGCAAGTACAAGCAATTCAAAGCCTTGATCGAGAACCACACTGAAAAGAAGATCAAGACTTTTCGATCAGATAATGGCAGAGAATTCACTTTGAATGAGTTCAAAGAACTATGTAAAGACTTAGGGATTAAGAGGGAGTTGTCCACTCCTTATAATCCACAACAGAATGGGATTGCAGAAAGGAAGAATAGAACTATCATGGAAGCTGCAAGAGCTATGCTTCATGATCAAGATCTTCCTATTCATCTTTGGGCAGAAGCAGCCAGAATAGCGGTGTATGTACATGACCGTACTCCACACAGAGTAATCGAGAACAAGACTCCTGAAGAATTCTTCTCCGATAAGAAACCAGAAGTCAGCCATCTCAGAATATTCGGTTGTCCAGTGTACATACACATTCCAAAAGAGAAGAGGACAAAATTAGATCCTTCAGGAAAGAAGGGTATATTTGTGGGATACTCTGAAAGCTCGAAGGCTTACATAATATACTTCCCAGGGTTCAAGAAGATTGACATCAGCAGGGATGTAACATTTGACGAAGATTCAACCTACATCAAATCCAGAAAGAAACTTGCTGAAGAACCTGAAGAAGCAGAAGCTCCCAAAATTCATGATACAATCATGAACGAAAAAACTCAAGAAGAATATTGAGAGTTTGAAGAACCACAAAGACCTGTAGATCCACCACAGGAGAAGAATCCTCACAAGAGGAAACCTTCTTGGGTATGAGAGATTATCCAAGGTGCGAAAAGATATGGGGTTCCAGAAGAGAATCTCAGAGAAAGAAAGAGGACCAGATCCTGTTCCAGTTATGTAGCATTACTATGTGATTTCATTGATAAAGAACCTTCCAATTATGAAGAAGTGGCAGAACAAAAAGAATGGAAGGATGCTATGATCGAAGAGTATCAATCGATCATGAAGAATGATGTTTGGGATGTTGTCCCAAGACCAGAAGGGAAGTCAGTTGTAACTTCCAAATGGATCTACAAGATTAAGCATGCTGCAGATGGTAGCATAGAGAAATATAAAGCAAGATTTGTTGCTCGTGGTTTCTCCTAGAAAGAAGGAATAGACTATAAAGAAACCTTTGCACCTGTAGCCAGATACACTTCTATCAGATCGGTACTTGCTCTGGCTGCAGTGATGAAATGGAAGATACACCAAATGGATGTCAAGATTGCTTTCTTGAATGGTGTATGGAAGAGGAAGCGTATGTGGAGCGGCCACTCGGTTTTGAGGTACATGACAGGGAGTCTCATGTGTGTAGATTGAAGAAAGCCCTATACGACTTGAAACAGGAACCCAGGACATGGTACGACAGAATTGACAGTGTTCTATCCAGTTTGGGCTTTACCAAGAGTAAAGCAGATTCCAACCCTTACTACAAGGTTGAAGATGGAAACCCAGTGATGCTCCTACTATATGTAGATGATCTGTTTGTGACAGGTATGGCTGGGTTGATTGCTGATACGAAGAGAAAGCTTGCTATCGAGTTCGAAATGAAGGACTTGAGTATGATGCATTATTTTCTAGGTATGGAGGTGTGGCAGAATATAGATGGAATCTTCCTTGGATAAGGGAAGTATGCAGTAGAGATCCTGAAGAGATTGGGGATGATGGACTGCAAGGCATTAACCACACCTATGGCATCGAATATGAAGCTATTGAGTGATGCTTCATCAGAGTAGATTGATGCCATGATATATCATCAGATGATTGGGTCGTTGATGTACCTAATGAACATGAGACCAGATATTTGCTTTGCTGTGAACACCTTGAGCCAATACTTGATAGATCTGAGACATGTTCACTTGACTGCTGCAAAGAACATTCTGAGGTACCTAAAGGGTATTATTAATTATGGGCTCAAGTATAAGACTGATCAAAAGGATTAACCTGGAGGGTTATGTTGATTCAAATTGGGCAGGCAGTGCTATTGATAGGAAGAGTACTTCATGGTGTTGCTTCAGTATGGGATCAGGTGTGATCTCTTGGTTTAGTAGGAAGCAATCCTGTGTGGCACTGAGTACAGCTAAAGCAGAATATGTCGCAGCCTGTTCAGCTAGTTGTGAGGCAGTATGGCTGAGGAATATATTGTCTGATTTATTTGATCTCCAGTTAGATGCTACTTGTATATACTGTGACAACCAGAGTTGTGTAAAGTTGTCAGAGAATCCAGTATTCCATGACAAGTCGAAACATATCGAGATCAAGTATCACTATATCAGGGATATGGTGCAAAGAGGATCAGGGAAGCTCTAGTATGTTGCGATGGATGAACACATAGCTGATGTGTTGACTAAGCCATTGGCTAGGGTGAAGCTTGAGTACTTAAGGGAGAAGCTTGGTGTTCTCCAAATCAAGATTCCTCCCAAAAGGAAGTGATGTGTCTGTGTTGTGCCCTTCTGACATGGTGAGAGGATTGGTTCCTTCCATGGTTAGATGTAAGTGTTGTGCCTTTTCGACATGGTGGGAGGATTGGTTCCTTCCATTGTCAAATGTATGTGATGATGCCACATCCAGCATGAAAAAGGGATGGCTCTGTGAAGACACATCTAGTATGAAAAAGGACTAGATCTATGTGGATGCCACATCCAGCATGAAAAAGGGCTGGCTCTGTGAAGATACATCTAGTATGAAAAAGGACTAGTTCTGTGTAGGTGCCACATCCAGCATGAAAAAGGACTGGCTCTGTGAAGACACATCTAGTATGAAAAAGGACTAGCTCTGTGTAGATGCCACATCTAGTATGAAAAAGGATTGGCTTTGTGAAGACACATCTAGTATGAAAAAGGACTAGCTATGTGTAGATGCCACATCTAGTATGAAAAAGGACTAGCTCTGTGAAGACTCATCCAGTATGAAAAAGGACTGGCTCTGTGTGTGTTCCAAATCTAGTATGAAAAAGTACTAGCTCTGTGAAGACTCATCCATTATGAAAAAGGAATTCCTTTGTGTGTGTTCCACATCTAGTATGAAAAAGGACTAGCTCTGTGAAGACTCATCCAGTATGAAAAAGGACTAGCTCTATGTGTGTTCCACATCTAGTATGAAAAAGGACTAGCTCTGTGAAGACTCGTCCAGTATGAAAAAGGACTAGCTTTGTGAAGACTCATCCAGTATGAAAAAGGACTGCCTCTATGTGTGTTCCACATCTAGTATGAAAATGGAATAGCTCTGTGATGATACATCCAGTATGAAAAAGGACTGGCTCTGTGGATGTACATCCAGCATGAAAAAGGGTTGGCTCTGTAGATATTCCTATGATGAGAAGAATCAAGAGATAGCACCCGTGATGATGACCCAGTGATGATCCAGATCGAGTGATGATGATCCAGATCTAGCGATGATGATCCAGCAGTGACAATCCAGATCAAGTGATGATCTAGATCCAGTGATGATCAATATCGAGTGATGATCCAGATCCAGTGATGATGTCCAGTGGTGATCCAGATCCAGTGATGATCCAGATCTGAATATAAAGATGACTTGAAGATGACGAGGACTCAATGATGATCCAGAAGATACAGAGAAGAAGAATTGTGCTGAAAATTGTGTCAAAAGAATACCTTCCTAGATAAGAGGGAGTGTTGATGTATATGTTACTTCAGAATTTATTTCACTTGTATTTCTTATATATTGTAACCCGATGTTTATTCCAGGATGTACTTGAGTCATGTCATGCCTCTATGTTCCTATCGAGAATATCTATAATGTAAACAAGTCATGTTAAGTCATTGTGGGTAACCCTCCAATTGGTTAAGGGTTAAAGTCCTTCCAGTTCTGGGGCACTAGGGTTTTTAGACTCTCCTAGTGAGGTCGGCCCTAGTAGGGTTTAGTCAAGTCAGGAATTAGTATAAATAGAGAGCTAGCCTTTCTATTTATCACACATCTCACACACACTCACATGTAGCGCATAGTTGAGGAAGGAGAAGACACTGGGGCTAGATAGAAAGAAGGTTACTGTTGTCCAGAGATCACTTACTGTTTTGGGTTCTACTTTTGGTGTTGATTCTATCTCTGAGGAAGTTGTGAAGTTTTCACCATTTATGGTTTCCCCGAGGATAAACACTATGTTCATTGTCTCTTCTGTTTGATTGCTATGCTTGTTATTCTCTTAGTTAAAGATCCTAATGTATTGCTAGCTTAATGATAAAAATCTAACACTGGCCCTTACATTTACGCACCTTCATAAAGGTGTTCAATCAATACCCATCTTCAACACTTTTCAATTTCATCTATACAACATTATATAATTATGCTATTTTAGGCCATCACGTTTTCCAACTTGGGTGTAAGGTGTAGTAATAATTATGCTCATTTAGGCCAAACACCATTGAAAAATGCAAAGAGCTATAAAGGAAAAATGATTTTGCAGATAGTCAAGTGGACACAAGTATGAGTCTCTAACATAGATACACCAAACAAGGAAAAGGCACAAACTTGTATAGTTAGTGCACAGTAAGCAATTAGAAAAATAAAGAAAGATAAGGACCACAAGAGGTAGGATCTAGACAATCTAGAACATTCCAAAGTTTTTAGGTTTGGGTTGACAAAAGACTGCACAATATTGAGTATCAAACAATTTTTTGACTAGAATATTTCCTTTACTACATTGGCAACTAGACAACAACCAACATGAACCCAATGTATGCGATTACAAGTATATACTGTAAAGGCTTCATAATGTCTTAAGGAGATAGTTGAGATCTTCGATACTTTCAAAATCTACCACATTACAGAGAATTAAACCAATGAGTTGATGCTATATCCAAAGAGGTATTACTTATCCACTTTGGGGTACTTCTCGCTGTAAATTTCAATGAGGGCATGCGAGAGGTTTCTAGATCTGACCTTTGTAGTTTTATTTCAAAATTTTCCAATTGTGTTTTTTTATCTTATAGTTTTAGTTTTTTAAAAGATCTTAAAGAAAGACTATATTTGTTTTACTAAAAGGGACATTACGTTTAGTGGATAGTTTAACATTTGGTTTACAAAGCAAAGTAAGATTTATATTTTGTATTTTGTGCTACAACACCCATAGAAAGCATTTTTGGTTTACAAAGCAAAGTGAGATTTATATTTTGTATTTTGTGCTACAACACCCATAGAAAGCATTTTTGGTTTACAAAGCAAAGTGAGATTTATATTTTGTATTTTGTGCTACAACACCCATAGAAAGCATTTTTGTGCTTTATATAGTAATAAAATGTGATAGTTTTCCTTAGAAAAGAAGGATTCATAATGTAGTGGTATATTTTGGGTATTCCCAAATAGATACTTTATGTTTCATTTTGTAGCCTTTAACCTTGTATTAACTTGTTTGCACTAAAATAATATAAAGTCTTGTACAAATGTTATTGCTGATGACGAGAATGAATGGAGTAGTGGCCTCATGATGCTATTTGTTGATGATATCTATTTCATTGCAATGTAATCTTCTATCTTTTCTTCAATGGATTTGTTGCAAGTGAAAAGTTGTGTAGATGATGTGTTAGGAATCATGAGGTCTATATGCATGAATGTTCAAACTATTAAGTATATATTATGAACAACAATGGTTGTTATTATCCTTAATAACTTTCGCCTAATCATTCGAAGTCTTGGAAATGCACCTTGAGTTAATTCATGAGAGTTGCTCTTATCTTCCCTCCATAAATTGCAATCAGGATTTTATCGATATCCTGGATTTGCCAGATTTTATTACACCTTGTACCAGATTTGTTTCAGGGCCATACCAAATGCATTTATATGTTCATGTATGTGGTAGGCCCTCCTAGATCATTTTTCCTATATCTACCACTTGACGCAACATGAATATATGAATAACCAAATAGTGTTATTTTTTCTACCACTTCACTAGGCATTATTATTTTTTCTTTTCACACTTAGGTGATTTTACAGATAATTACTATAGTTTCTTTTTCTCACCACACAAATTGAAACAAGGACATTTAAATTTAATTCAAACTCTCTAATACATTTCCCTACAGTTACCTTGAAGGGAAAAATTAACAACACTGGAGATTAGAATTTGTTATTTTCTGAAAGTCTCTTTTACCAGCTTTCTAATGAGACATATCGAAACTTAGGAAGACCCACATTCCTAATAAGAACTTCACATTCTTATATTAAATCTCAACTTGATGGTTTTTTCACTTCTTTTAGGTTTTTGCTTCATCTATTATGATGATTGTTGGTGGTTTCTTACTGAACCTCTTCCTCCCCACCTGTTGGTCATTGTTCCATTCAACTTCTTTGGCTCAGTCTTCATTCGAATTGCTACCACCAACATTACTCCAAGTCCATCAAGGACCTTGCATCTAGCTAAGAAATGATTTCTTCATCATTTGAACTGGATTATTGTTGTAGTTATATTGGACTCACTAATAATTTCACAATTTCCTTTGAATTGAATTCAATTTGTTAGCACATGAATAATGCATGATAATTCCATTTTGCTGCTGATAAAGTAGACCGTGTTCATTTCTTTGGGTTTCTCTTGGACTGTTCACTTAGGCATCATTCCTCTGGGGTTGATAAACCTTATTTTTGAATGTGCATACCCTCCCCTAGTAGGCCATGACTACGGTATGGCCTATTCTAGCTGGGATGTGAATGTGTTGTCTCTATTCTATAGATAGTGGTTGATTTTGAAGCTATAGTAGGTACAGGTTTTGTAGATGGTAGGTATAATCGAGTTATATGTAATTCTTGGTAGATTTAAGAAATATTCCCTAAGTTTATCTTTAGTTTGTAGCACTATTTAGTTTGTAGGCATCTTCTTTTAGTAACCATTCATGAGTTCTTCTCTTACCATCCCATTGATGAACAAAATTACCTCATCAATGAATAACAAAATTTATGTACCAACACACACATCCTCAATTGGATTCTACAACTATTTCTTAAACACATCCCTTCTTATTTGTCCATATCAATTTTAGGTTATTAGGTATGCATCAATGCAATATGTTGTTCTCTAAGACTCTTTTGCGGACCACTTTAATAGATTGCGTAATTGTTTACGATATTTTGTTTCATAAGGATGGTATATTTTTTTGCTTATTAGTGTGTTTGAAAAATTAAATTGGATTTTAAGCTTGAATGTATTTGGATCTTATTGTCTTTTATTAGAATTACAAATGATCAAATCTATGTGTTAATATTGCTCCTCTTCCTGATTATTAAAGGGTGCTAGCTCAATGGAAGAGCGCCTGTTTTATAAGCAGGAGGTTGGTGGTTCGATTCCTCCATGCCCTAATGATATTGGAATGTATTTATAAAGGTAAAAAATGTAGTAGTGCAAGATGGATGCAATATTAGATGCAACACTAAATGCAAAACAAGATGTAAAAGTGGATGTCACACCAAACACAAAAGTGGATGCAAAAGTCAAACGCAAATATGGACACAAAAATGGATGTCACACAACGCAAAATTGGATGCAAAAAGAGACTCAACACTAGACACAATTAATGACTCAAAACTAGATGCAATACTAGGTCCAAAACCAAACGCAACAGTAGATGCAAAAGTGGACTCCTAACTAGACGTAAAATTGGACATTAAATTGAGCACAAAATATGGTGTATCGATGGACATAAAACTAGGTGTAACACCAGGTGCAAAAATGGAAGGAACACTTGGCGCAAACAAAAACTTAAAATGAGACATAGTATTCGATGCAAGATGGGACAAAACATTGGATGTAAAACTAGACATAATATTGAATGCAAGATGGGATACAACATTGGACACAAAACTAGATGCAATATTAGATAAAAACATGGCTGCAAAACTAGGCACAACCTTAGGCGCAACACTGGGCGCAACATTGGGCTTAAACATAGATGCAAAAAAAGACATCAACAGGGATGCAACACTAGGTGCAAACCTAGATGCAAAATATGACGTAAAGTGAGATGAAACATCAGGCACAAACATGGATACAAAAAAATTCATAAACTAAGACACAAAATTAGATGCAAATGGGGATGCAACATTAAAAGTAAAATTGGATGCAAAACTAGACACAACAATGGGCTGAAAATTGGATGCAATCCTAGATGCAATGTTAGATGCAGAATTGGACACATAATTTTATGCAAAACATGGTGCAAAATTGGGTGCAAGACTCGATGAAAAACTAGGAGAAAAATAAGACGCAAAATTGGATGCAAAACTAAGTGTGAAACTGGGTGCAAATAAGGATGTAACAAAGGATGCAAAAAAAGATGCAATAGAAGTTGCAAAATTGGGCAGAAATAAAGGCATAACAAAAGATGAAAACAAATGGGCACAAAAATGGACACAAAAATGGATGTTAAAAAGGACGAAAAAAATGATGCAATAAATGGCGTTTTACGAAAATGTACAATAGCGCTAGGTTTAGCGCCAGATTGTTCACCACAATTGGGAAAAAATTACACTAAAATCCGGCGCTAAATTCGACGCTAAATCCAGTTTTTATTGTAGTGTGAGAATGTAACCAAAAATGTCACAACTGCACTATTTACATTTGGAAAGTCAAGAAAAATTGATATCAGAGCTGCTCGTAGGACAATTACAACTGTTATTGTGGCATGAAGCACCCCAAGAAATCAAATGGTCGCAACAATGTCAAAGCTGCTCCATGTTTCAAGAAAAACACTACACAAATACATTAAATTCAAGGTAAAGATAGATGAAAACAATGAATCTACTTGTTGTGCTATTATTTGCAAAGAAGAATATCAAGACAGGATGGAAGACGGCATCAGAGAGAAGGTGATAGAGTATTGAGACAACCATTCTCGTGCTATATCAAATCAAAAACGTATATCCTGCGACAACACTCTAGAAGAGGCGTTTATAAGGAGCATTGCAAGCATGCTATGGAGATGACAGGAGTTCTTTTGTTCGAGGAATTCAAAGAATCAAATCCCAGTGTCCAGATATCATTTAGCATGTTCAGTAAGTTAAAATCGTGGGATATTATGTCGAATATGATTCAAGACACTTGTTTTTGTCGATACTGCATTGAATTCCTGTTATACTACTAGATATTTATGGATTTTTGAAAAAAACATTGGGATGGTGAACCTGCTCCTCACACAGTGCAGGATTTTATTTCTATGATACTATGCAATAGTGTAACGTCCCCACCCCTCTACCAGAGAGAGGACGTGACATTACCACTAACAGATCCAGGAAACTAGCCCCATAATTGTAAAATAAAATGCATATTTCTCAAGATAAACAGATGCATAAAGAGTTAACATTCAGCGGAAGAAAAATACATTTAATTCAAGCATTCAACACATTTTAATATGTTCATCACAATTCATCTAAACAATACAGTTGCATGGGTAAATTCACAAGAATACTTATCTTCAAATGAAGCTTCCCACAACCACCTATGACGCTGCAACGTTCCACCCAACCATATGCCAGTGTACTCATCGATCTTTCGGCATCACTGCCACCCCCGAGTTGGGCATGATTCCACAAGGAAAAGGAAACTAAGCAGATTCACACATAGCCAAATATATGTCAAAACTTAGTCAATCCAAAGCTATGTTTGGGTTTATCATACTACTAAGGGGATGAAAAGGCTTGTTTTCTAAGCTGGTGAGCTCAACCATAAAGCTTTGGACACTTGCACAAGATCTGACTTGGATTTCCCAACACATAAACACCCAACACAAGGAATCGTCCCCTTCTCTGCCGTACAGTCCCTCAGGCTATGCATTCCCTTCAAGTTCTATTCAGGATGTGCAGTAAGGAATAAACATCCCTCAAGATCTCTTAGTGAGGTTCCTCATGCACTAGTTTTATCAAGCAACTTACCTCTTAGACTAGCAAATCAACACATACCACATCACAAAGGTATACACAGCAATATACATAATTTATGGGTGGAGGAAAATGATTCGGCAACAAAATTAATTACTAAGGTGGGTGAAAACAACCCACTAGCAGCAAATCATATCCTAGGGATGTTTTGGCCCTAACATGGCAAAAAACGAATACAATACACAATAATTATAGTGCTGGGCATGGAAAAAAAACATCCTAGAAGCTAAAATCAGAAATGGTAAGTGGGTAAAACAACCCCAGGAGCCAAAATTGATTTTCAGCTTGGCAATGGTTGAGAAATGAAAAATGGTGGGTAAGGAAACTCAACCAAAGACCATTACAAAAATGAAATTCTCAGCTTGAGGAAAAGAAAGAAACGACTTCCAACGTGAGGTAAAACACACACAGCATCTCAAAAATGAAATACACACACAAAAAAATAGAGAGAGATATCCCAACGTGGATGACTAATGATGAGAAAAATGCCCAGGAGCTCAAAAAATGTGAATGAGAATCACAGTAGGAAAAATTGTGAAGGTAAGACAGCTCCCAAGCTTCACTCCGTGAGGAAAAATGGAGAATGTGGATGTATGGCCAAATGGGCATGCATTTTGGGTGATTACTTGCCCCGAAAGTCAAAATTGAATTTCCCCAAAAATGGGTTTTCCCCAAATTCGAATTTTCTGCCCATTCCCCATGTAATAACTACTTCAACCAATTTCTGGCAGAATTAAATGATTGGATGAATGAGACAAGAAAGGTAGTTGACTGTTTCATGGGTTCTCCCTTTGACATTTGGATTTTCCCCATTGGCCCCAAAGGTTAAATATTCCCCCTCCTTATCCTTAGGAAATCATGCCCCCATCTCTTTTAATGTTGCATAGACATAGTTGGTTGTGGGTATTTTAATTAAAATGCATATTTACATGATGCCAAAAATTATAATGTGCTGGATAGCATGATATACCATCAGAAACGATTTTAATCGTCGTAACATAACATGTTAAATCGATGGTGGGGATTTTTCACTTAGCTCCACACCATGATTAATTTTTTTTTTGTAAATAAAATAATCACATTAAAAAGAAGTAAGGCCTTCTAAAACCATTTACAAAGTACAAAATCAACTTTTTCCATCTTTAACAGAGTTGATACAAAACGGTAGAAAAAAATACTTAGACATCCTAACTCCATACTTCCTTGCTTCCCCACCCACAGACACAAATCTTCCTTGCTTCCCAATCCACAAACTCAATTCTTAAAGAGAAGTGACCAACATTTTTAAAACAACTCAGTCAATGCCAAATGAGTCCCCAACATAACATTTAGAACCCACAGACTCAATCCCAAAATATGTTGGACACCCTAAAGGATCAACATAACATTTAGAACCCACAGACTCAATCCCAAATATGTTGGCCACCCTAAAGGATCATAATTCAGACTAGCGCCACTGTATTCAATCATCATCCACCAAGCTTTTATAAAATATGGATTGTAAAAAAACGCTGACAAATATTTCAAAGCCAAGATTCAAGCTCGTCAAAATCTGGATGATTCCAACTAGAACAAGAGAGCATAATATTTGGTAATACCGATAAAGCCGCAAAAGATAACAACCCTAAGAATAGACCATAATTATGCAAATAAGACATAAAGCCAAGCACGCGAAGAAACACCTTTAAGATCATTAGAAACCTCAAAAAACCAGGTTCAAAGAGATAGTAGTCCCAAAACTTCAAACTATAGCAGAATATAAGATAAATCCTGAGCATAGTTCTGAGAGGAACCAGGACAACCTGGCTTAGTTGTAGCATAAATTGAAGAAGTGGGAAATTGAAAACCCAAGCACGCAGTAAGGAAGTCAATTTCGTTTCGACTTGCTTAACAGAAGATTCCACAGAATGAATCGACATAGAGATAGTTGTCTGCCAAGACTCAGGAGAAGAAGTGTCCAATTCAGGAGACTGACAACCCCATTCAGCTCTACCCACCAATTTTTTCATAACCCATAACAACGCAACTGATTTTTCATAAAGACTCGTATGACCCACGGTATGGCCAGGATCCAAAATCCACTCTCGCGCCTTCTTAGATTCCTCTTTCAATTTTTAAGAGTCAAGTTCATCCCAAAGACAACGTTTAGTTGTAGCAATGCGATTCTAGATATCATAGGGAATTTCTAATTCAAACATTCGAGACTCCCATAAAGCCTTACATTGCGCACGGGAAGCCACTTTGGACGAGTCTGATAGAGAATGCTCCCTTTTC
Source organism: Pseudotsuga menziesii (assembly GCA_001517045.1). NCBI lineage: Eukaryota > Viridiplantae > Streptophyta > Pinopsida > Pinales > Pinaceae > Pseudotsuga > Pseudotsuga menziesii. The sequence goes on along the minus strand of LPNX011123359.1, from coordinate 133,880 downwards.
CTCTTTCCTTTATCACTCATCTTGATAAACCAGAGATTACTAGTCAAACCATAAATGAAACACTCACAATAAATTTGATAAGCAGCTGATAAAAGTTTCACCACCCTGCACCAGAATATATAACCTCATATAGGGGAGCGCCATGATGGACACGATCTGCAAATTGAATTCACAATCCCTCACACAAGTCTTTAGACTAGACTCACGATTAATACCTTTCATTCAATCCTCAGAGCATAGTACAAAATGTGTACCAACAACTGTCAAATATATGAAAAAATATGCCCAAACCATCATATTTAAAAAAGGCATCGGGTCAGAATTTAAAAAACAAAGATTACACCTATCAAATGCCACGTGCTTAGAGAGAACATAATCCTAAATTATTAATTATTTCAGCCTTCCATCTTGACACTGGTACAGTCGCTGGAGATAATATCTTGACACCGGGATTGAGCGGTCATATTTGAAAGCATATGCCAATATTGCGCTCTAAAAGGCTGACATGTACCAGCCCCCATGTTAGCCAGGTAATCTGCCATCTTGTTGTCGTTCCGACGAACATGTGAGAAACTGACAACTTTCCCTTGAAGAAGACCTGTGCGAAGAGCCACGATTCGACTTTCCAGGTGCCATGAAGATGAAACTTTAGAGCTTTGAGAACCATTATGAAGTTTAGAGGTGAGGTGAATAACCATCTGTGAATCTCCCTCCACTATAACTGGTTTGTGAAAATTTTCCAAGACCCATTCTAACCCCTTGATCAATCCTTCAATCTCTGCTGCATTGTTAGATTCAATACCCAGGAAACCATAACCATAACCAAGCATTTTAACTCTATTATTACGAAGAATAAAACCGTATCCCTCCTTCCCAAGATTGCCCTTAGAGGCTCCGTCAAATTTTAGTTTCAGAAAGCCATTTGAAGGGGGATTCCAACAATCCACGCTTGGAGTAAATGGATGAATTTTCTGGTTAGGCTGAATAGAAGTATCAGAATTATCCAGACCCCAGTCTACCAGAATCTACCTTTCCATCCCTACTAACTCGGAGTCTTTTATATCCCAATTAGTCAGAGAAATGGTTTCCTTCAATTTGGAGTTCAGACATTGCCCGACATTAAAGAGAGACGAAGTCTTTGAGTGAAAAATTCTAGCATTACGTTCATTCCAAATACCCCAAATCAAAAAATTGGGAAAAATTTCCCAAAGTCGATTCAGGATTTGACTCTGGAATGGGTTCTTAGGACAATGAAGCAAGGTTGCCACCGGGTTCTACTTAATTCGGGCAGAACGACGAAACAAAGCTGCACCATGATCCCAAAGAGCTGTCGAAAAAGGACAGTCATCCAGAAGATGCAAAGATGTTTCCTCAACTTGTTTGCAAAGAGGACGCTGGTAAGGACCATACATCCCTTGTCTTTGTAATCCCCGGTTAATATTATTTTATGCATAACGATCCAGTAGAAAATAGTGATTTTTGACCATAATTTTTTCCCCCAAAGAGTACCCCATGATGAAAGAGCTCGATTTTCAGAGGTCTGAAAGAGAAGGTTATATTCTTCTTTGAGAGAAAATACCCCTTTTGGTCCATAACCCCATCGAAGCTTATCATTACCTTTCTATCTTCGAATGCAATGCAAATTAAGATCTTCCTTTAGCCATGAACATTCCTGAGAAGGACCTAGACGTTCCAACCAACTCTGAGTTACCCATGACTGAGAAAAAGAACCCGGACGTTGAATCCCTCGAAGGCTAGCAACTTTGCATAAATTTCTAGTAATACAAACTTCTTGGAGATTTGGACACTGCCCCGATTGTTCCAACAGAGGTAGTTGTTTCCAAGCGTCCTCCCAAAAGTGTGTAGATTGGCCATCTCATATTTCCCAGAAACCATGCTGTTGAATTATGCTATGACCTGCCCAAGCTATTTTCCATATGTGAGAACCATATTTTTCTTCAGAAAACCTAATTAAGTATCGACAATCCCAGTGGGGAGCATATTTGGCTACCCATAATTTAGCCCAAGGTTCTTGAGAATGAGTCAGCCAATGCCACCAAAGCTTAGCTCCTGCTATTAACCCTGTTTTTTTCGGATCTCTAAGCCCTAAACCACCCAGATATTTTGGTTTACAGACACTATCGCAATTGACTAGAGCCCATTTATGAGGATCTTGAGTACCGCTCCATAGAAACTTCCTTTGTATATTTCTCAAATCCCGAAGAATATATTTAGGCGCCAGCATAGTTGAGAACATATAAGTAGGCAACGCTTGAAGCATGGATTTGACAAGAACCAAACGGCTCGGCAAATTCAAAGATTTCAAAGTCCAATTACTCAAACACTTCTTGACTTTATACACCAGTTCAATCCAGGAGCTCTTTCTTGACTGAGTGTTTATAAGAGGAGTTCCCAAAAAAGTAGCCGAAAGAAAACCTTCAGAGAAACCTAAGATAAGAATGATATTACAACGAGTAATACTAGGACTGTTAAAGAAAAAAACCTGGGATTTGTGCACATTGACTTCCAAACCAGAGGCTCTGCCAAACTGATCCAAGCATTTACAAAAGCTAGCATCTTCTTGGACAGAAGGATATCCCAAAAGCATAGTGTCATCAACAAACTGTTGGTGAGAATGGCTAGCCCCATCTGGAGTTCCACATAAACCTCTTATATAATTGGCTTCCTTTGAAGCAGAAATAGATCGTCCCAGACCTTCAGCCATATGAATAAATAGAAAATGTGATAAAGGATCCCCTTGACGGATACCACGAGTTGGAGTAGTGATGCCTGAAGGAACCCCATTAACTAAAATTGAGAAAAAGGCTGATGAGACCAAATTCATAATCCAGTTAACCCAAGCCATACTGAAACCAAATGCTACCAGCATTTTCCTGATAAATTGTTAGTTAAGTTTATCATAAGCTTTGGCAATGTCAAGCTTAACTAACATGCCCGACATCTTTTTAATTTTGATGGAGTGTAATATTTCATGAACAAGACTAATACCATCTGAAATCTGACGCCCCTCCATAAACCCTGATTGCTCTGGTTAAATTAGAAAAGGCAGAATAGGTTTTAATCGATTAGCAATTACCTTGGTTATAATTTTATAAATCACATTACAAAGGTTGATAGGACAAAATTGATTAGGAGAATTAGCACCCTCACTTTTAGGAATCAGATTTTAAAAAGTAGCATTTAAGGCTGGAAGAATACGCCCAGATGCTTGAGATTGTTCTACAATTTCCAAACATCAATTTTAATCATCTCCCAAAAGTGATGAAAGAAATTACCAGTAAAACCATCCGAGCCAGGCGATGTGCCTTCCTTCATCTGAAAGAAGCCTCCTGGACTTCTTGAAGAGAGATGGAATTCATTAACATTTGGTTATGTTGTCTTGAAACCAAGGAAGGATTCCAGCTAGTAATGACTTCAATGTCAGAAGAATGATCCCTACGAGGATCAGATAAAATATCAAAAAAATGAGAGTTGAGTAAATCCTCAATATCCTCCCTACCTTCCAAAAGGTTACCTACTTCATCTTTAAGGGAATAAATTTTGTTCTGAAACCTAGATTGGATGACAGAATGATGAAAGAATTTGGAGTTCTTTCTCCCTCACGAAGCCACTTGATACGAGATTTCTGCCACCAAAGAAGTTCCTCCTGTTTTTCCCGTTCTTCAAGTTGTTTTTCCACCAGTCGTTCCTCCTCAAGTAGAGCGAAGGAATAACCTTCATTAAGCCCAATGCACTGAATCTCTTGAAGATGGATCTCCAATCTGCTTTTCTCCTTGAAAATATTCCTAAATTCTTCCTTATTCCATTTCTTGATTTTAGATTTCAGAGCCTTCAGGTTGTGTTGAAAAGACCACATATTAGTCACCTGATTTGAATGTAATTCGGCCCACCAAGTTTTAAATTTTTCATTGAAGTCAAGATGAATCATCCAAAACTACTCAAAATGAAAGGGATTTTTGAATTAGGACCCCAGACCACTCCATAATAGCTTGATTGGCTAGTGGTCGGATCCTTGACCAGAGAGGGTTGAACTACGAATTTCACTTCCTAAATTAATGATTGATTCAGAAGCAAGAAAACGATCAAGTCTAGAAGCAATATGACGGTCCCCTGTATGTTTATTATTCCAAGTAAACCATCCAACCCCTGGAGTAATATCCACAAGACCCAGATCTTCAATAGTTTCCTGGAAAAGATTGCATTCCTCTTCCAAACAATGCCTATCACCTTTTTTTTCCTCAAAAGTGATAAGATTAAAATCACCTCCTACCACCCAATGCTCAAAGGGCATGCAGTTTTTCAAATTGGAAAGGGTTTTTAAAAAAATACCCTTATCACTCGAGTGTTGAGGACCATAAACATTTGTGAGTAAACCCGAGATAGGAAAAGCAATCACTTTGAAAATGGCAGAGATAGAATTACGGGTTCCTTGAAAATCAGAAAGAGAAACCCAGGACGGATCCCATAAAATACATAAACCTCCAGAAAATCATTTAGAGTCAATACCCATACTCTCACAATGCGTCCATATTTTACTCCTTCGTTCTTGAATAAAATTGGCCTGACATTTGGTTTCTTGTAAGAAAACAATGGCTAGATTAGATTTCTTAATCTTCTGACAAAGAATTTTCATTTTTCTCAGGCTATTAATGCCTAGAATGTTCCAGGAAAGGAGTTTCATTAAAAAAACAAAATTACAGATCAAGTGCAGCTCTGATTGTCAGATATTGACCTGAATCAACCAACCGTCTTCCTGCATCCACTACTCTATGTTTATTGGATTTGCATCCTGGTTTCTTGCCATTGTCTTCACCAGATTTGTTTGTTTCTTTAAAAGAACCTTAATTAATGCCCAGGGAATTTGAGAATTTATCTTTAAGAATATCCTCTTTTAAAAGACTAACTTATTCTTAAGGAACATAGCCTTGAGCTTTATCCGAACAGGCTTTCTCAATTCCTTCAATATCTAAGTCACCTATATCCATTTCCTCTGATTCTTCCAAGAATTCAGGTAGCCGAGAAATATCCATTACTTCAGCTTCTGGTCTAGCTGTTTGTTGCGAATGTCCAATAGGGTTGTCCTGGGTTATACTTGGACACAAAGGAAGGATTGAAGTTTGACCAATCTCAGATTTGGAAAAATTACCCTCATGACATCTTGAATCCACTGACTGTCCTGCCTGTTTACCCAAATTTTCAAAGGAATTAGAACTATTTGTCTTCTTGGCTAAGTCTTGAGGATCTTGTTTTTTATTTGCTCGTTTGCATGAAGATACTTTAGAAAACCTAGAATATGAGGGATTCAATACCTCATTAACCAGTGGTTTGGGATGGTTCAAAGGACATTCCCTAAATAAGTGGCCATACTCATGACATCGATGGCATCTAAAGGGAACCTATTCATAGTCCAAATTTTGAATCCATTCATCATCATCCCAAAGCAGCCTCATAGCCTCTGGAAGAGCCTTGGATAGATCCATGTAGATACAAATACAGGCAAAGGCTGTATATCTTAGAGATTTAGTTTGCTCCGAAATTTTAATAAAGGAACCTAAACAATTACCCATTTCTTCTAAGATTTCAGCATCCCAATATTCCTGAGGGAGAGAATATAACCGGATCCAAACTGGAGCAATGAGCATATCTTCTTTTTCCGGATAGAATTTCTCTTTCCAAGGATGAAGGAAAAGACCCGTAGAATAATATAAATATGGACCATCGTCAATAATCTGGTTCCCATCTTCTTGACTGATAAAAGAAACAGTAAAAAAACCCTTTGATCCTAAATGTAAATCATAATGACCTTTAAGTTTCCATGTTGAGTTAATACACCAGAGTAAATATTTCTCCGATGGTTGTAAACCAATGAATTTTCCAATCAAATCATGATCTCTCATAAATTGAATTCTTTCCCTAATATTTGTAGACTTAATTAGCATAGAAGGAATAGCTGTTGTTTTAGGAAAGCATTGACCAGGTTTACGATCCATACTAGTAGAAACAGGGAGTTCACCTTGAATTATTGGTATCGAAATTTCTCCAATAGTCAAATTAACTTGGTCAGGAGGACGACAGTTCAGGGGATCCCCCCCCATTACCATAGAAAAAATCAAGCTTAAATGGCCTGCTTAAAACTCCGTAAAACCTCCCAACTCACTTCTTGGAGCTCATCCTTTCCATCTATTCGTGTTTTTCTTTTAGGTTCTATGCAACCGCATGCACATGTTTTGTTACATGCGAACATGCCTTCATTATTTTTTCCATATTTGTTTCACCACACCATGATTAATTACAATATATACATCATATACATTTTTAATGCAAACGGGGTCAAAACCGGGTTGTTACAAATAGGAATCCTGAAAATGTGTTTTTCATTAAAAGGTGTGTAGGTGGGAGAAGATTACATGAATGTGGTGATTTGGCATTGTTCCATAAGAATTTTCCTATCGATCCAACACACCTTGGATTGTTAGATATCACAGTTAAGTGGAAGAGATATGAGGGAAGCTATATGAGTATGTCTCCATGAATCCATCTTCTTCTTCACATGTTCCATATAAGAGAATTGACTTGCTTGAGGATGAGATTCATATTTTAGACTTCATGGACAAGTTTCAAAGTTATATTTACAAATACATTAAACATTCCCATAGGTCTAGGTGGAAAGCTTTAGAATTTAAGCATTCTCGTGAGTTTTTTTAGCCAGGAACAATCCTATCGGTGGTAGAATTTGCTAAGAATTACACATTTGCTCCTCAGAGAGAGATACAAAGTGAGTATTATCACTCTGACCAAGTGTCCATCTTCCTACATGTATTGTATAAACATGCTCAAGAGATCATTGATGGTAGGGATAGCACTCCTCAGTCACACGATGTGATCAAGGAATACCATTTTTATGTCAGTGATGATCATGAGCACGACACGTTGTTTGTTCAAAACTGCTTTGGGTTGATTTATGATTCATTCAAAAAGAATGGGGTGTCATTTACAAAACAATGGATTTATTCAAATGGGTGTGCAGGGCAGTTCAAATCGGCACGCTCCTTTTATTGGTTGGGGAACCTTCACAAAGATACAGGAATTCGATACACCTAGATATTTTTTGAAACAGGGCATGGAAACACTGAACATGATCACACAGGTGCATCCGTGAAACAAGCACTTCATAGGTACCAAATGAGTCATAGTGCATCTCG
>LPNX011123359.1:82690-109181 GCA_001517045.1 Pseudotsuga menziesii | reverse complement strand
CCAGACGATAGAAACCCCAGGCCAAAGAAAAGTCGTTGCGAAAGATTTCCGTGGATTAAATACAGAGAAACCCCAGACGATAGAAAATGTGAAGAAAACTGACTCTACGTAACAAAAATGACACTTCCACTGCCAGATGAATATCTTAGAACTTAGTACCCGATTGATTTCATTATAACATAATATCGCCGTGATTCTATGGAAAAATTATGTACTTCATTTTCAATTTTTATTTTTATTGGTTGAAAATTTTGGTAGGTTTTTTTTATCTGTTAACCAGCCAAACATTAATAGGTCATCAAATGTATTTTGAATTAATTAATTTAGATTTATTTTAATTTTTAAATTATCATATAATCATTTGTATAGTGTAAAAGCTTTGTCTTTTTAGGAATTTAGTGTTTACATTCGAACTTAAGATAGATTTATATGATAATTTTAAAAGTATATTTATATTATAATTAATTATTTCAATTTTAATTAATTGGAATATTATTTTGATTTAAGAATTTCATGCTTAGATTTATTATAATTTAAGAAAGTGAACTTATACTTTATAACTAGCTATTACAATTTTATTTAATTGAAATATCATTTTGATTTGATTTTGAAAATTAATTTTGTTTACTGAATATTTATTAATTTATCAAAATACCATTTTCATTTTATCTAAATAATTATAATAAAATAAGGTAATAATATAAGGTGGTAATGTCCTTGATTAAATAAATTGAGTCTTTATAAATTTATGTGTATTAAGCTTAAACATATTTTAAGCTTAGTTTCATGAAAGGTTAGTAATTTTTTATTTAATTTAAAATTAATCATTATTGGTTGATGAAGAACATGTTGTGCAATGGTTGTTGAGGACATGCTCAGCAATTGGTCTGAGGCTCGAGTTGTAGTTCATTCCATGAAATATAAAATCACTGAGATAGAAGCTCAGCTTACGACCATGGATAACTCTTTTGCTTGGAAAGGCACAACTTGCATCTTTGGTACGAGCTGTATGAAGGTTGGGGGTCATGCACAGGGTGGTGGTGCCAGTGGTAGTGAATCTGGAGGCCGGACTCTTACCAGTCTCGGTGCTAGCGGTAGTGCAATAGGTTGCTCAACCGAGGCTCCTCGCGTCAAGCCCTTTCCTATCCCCTGAACGGTTGAGCCTCTCTTCAAGCGACTGAAGGAAATGTCAGCCCAACAGTCCGAGCAGCAGCAGCATACGCTTTCTCTGGCCCCAAATGCCACTACCAACTCGCCTTCTCTGTCACACGAAGAAAGATGGACTTGCCCCATCACTGAAGAAACTCCTCCAGTTTAATGGACGCGGTGCCCGGGTTTTTTGGTCAAGACATCAGTAGTTTTGTTCTTTTTTTAATTATGAACCCTGTAACTATGTATGCTTTTCATGTCTGCTATTGGAATCTTTGTCTACGCTCAAGTATATGAGCATGTCGGTTTTTGTCGGATTACTATATCTATGTCTCAGTCGGTGGGCCACAGGCCTGTACTTATAGCCATGAACATCTTAGATGTTGATTCTGTTAGAGGGCCCGTTTCTAAGAGGCTTAGGAGGGGGATTCACCTCCTTAAACCTCGCTTGGCCAAGTCTAATTATGTACTTTTTTCTCTCTATTATAATAGATCTCTGCAACTTACATATATATATATATGTTGATTCAAAAAAAGTGTGGACTTATAAAAATGATATTCAAAGAGTCTTTTGTAATGATTATACCTGTTTCTTTCAAATAAAATATTATTATAGAGTTATTTTAAACATATTTTAACATATGCTTAAAATGTTTTTTTAATATATATATATATATATATTAAGGATAATATAAATCTCTTCATTAAAGATATCAAATATAAGAATAAGATAAGTTAAAAAATAAGGAAAGTAGTCATTACACATAAATAATAATCCTATTCTACCTAATACATACTTGCACACATAGATATATAGTTGGAGTCATATCCAACTAATCCCAAATATGGATAGAGGTGTTGAGAGAATATATCAACAATATCCTACAAAGTATCAAACTAATTCCAAACTTAGCATAGAGCACTAATGGAAGCATTATCTCTAACACTCTCCCTTAATGCTTACAAATAAATCACAAATATAATATTATTTTTGTCATTGTCTCACTAGTCTTCATTAACACTCATACCCACTTTGTTGCCTCCCGGTTTACGTTCTTTCTTCTCCATAACTTTGAACTTTCCTCTTAACTTATTTAAGGAATAACAGCATCTGACCATCATTGATGTACTTTGCATATTTGACACTTCTTGGCCTCCCGAAGGCCAATCTCAATACTGAAGCACTTTATGGATATACTTTCATTTGCAAATATTTCACTTTTCGCTATCCGCAGTTATCTAGGACAATGCTCAAGTTACTGAATTAGGTCAATACCCTACTATTAGGAAAACATTAGGAATATAATCTAGTTTTGTTTCCAATGAAAATCATAACCTCGAATATTTGAGAGATGAATAGTCCAAAAAAAGTCAAGATTTTGAAGAAGAAAATACAGAAATATGATCATGTAATAATGTTTATCCAAGAAACTAATGTAACACACCTCAAATTTCAAACACAAAAAAAATTATATAACCATATATCTTCAAACATATTAATAAAATACCTAACTGTTATGAGGCATTACAAACAAATAGAGAGTTTAAAGCATAACCCTAGCCATAAGAAATGATCATCATCTCCTTAAAAACTTAAAAACCGTTTTCCAAAAAGAATAGATTTCCAAACAAAAACTCAAAAAGCTAAGTTACTGTTCTTCTACAAAAACCATTATGCAGTTTCGATTTTGCGTTCCACATTGCATTCCGCAAATCTAGATTACGGGTTGCAGAAACACCAAGTTTTGTTAGCTTAAACTTTTACTTCCCTCTTTTCACATTCTGCATTCCGATAATGCGGATTGCAGGTTGCGGGTTGCAGAAACTCCACATTTCATTAACTTAATCTTCTAATTCTTTCATTCTAAATTCCGCAAATGTGGATTGTGGGTCATGGGTTGTGGGAACTCCAAATTCTATTAACTTAATCTGCTTACTTTCCGCACCGTTAATTTCTTGTGGATTAAGTCCCAATTGTTGATCTACCTATTTGTGGATTCCACAATGAAACCTCTGCAACTATTATCAGCCGTTGATCTTCTTTGCGGATACAATCTCGACCGCCGATCTACTTCTTTACAGATTCCACAACGAAACCGACTTGGCTATTATCAATCGTTGATCGTCCTTGTAGATGCAATCTCGGCCGTTGATCTACTTCTTTGCGGATTGACATCTAACCTTGCGGATTGTGGAAAGCGGGTTTCCTTACAACTTTTCAGAACTAAAACTATGCAATCCTCCTTCTGCAACTTATGTGAACTGTTGATCTCGTTGCGAATTTGATTTGGACTGTTGATCTTCTAAAATTTGTGGATCAACATTTAACTTTGCGGATTCAAGGGTTTTGGTTTGATTTGGGGTTTTGATTTACTGTAAGCTAAATCGAATTGAAGATTAACTTGATGCTTAAACAAAGTAGTTGATCTGTCGTCCAACTCACTCAGGCAGACTCAAGCTTGTAACAAATTCCTTTGGATAAAAATTTCGCGCCCGCCCTCTGTTGTTAATCAACTTGCTAGTTGAATCAGTGAAATGGCTTCTTGGTACTTCGATAAGTGTCCCCACCAAATAAATGATGGACTTCAAAAACTATGAAGTGCATTCCATAAATATTTCACACACATCAAAAGCTTTTCAAAACCCACAACTTCTCCCAGTGAAATCATTGTGGACCATAGATCTCAACCTTAATTTCTAGCGATCACTTCTGCTTTCGCAGCCTGGCCCCTCCTATATATTACTCATTCTTTCTCTAGCAAAATGTCCTTATCATCATCGATCTTCTCCAAGATCGATCTCCAGCGCACGATGTATGGCGATTTGTTTAGGCTTAACTTGGGCACACCTTATGTTTACGAAATTCGATTTCAACCGTAAATATTTCAAAGATACAAGTTCTTTAACTTTATGTAATCTTCACTGAATTGATTAGTGAAACGATCAATTCCTTATATAACGCTTCACATAAACAAATTCAATCTCATACGCCTCAATTTGATTTAGAGTTACACATATACACAGAGGATTGAAAATCTATACTTCTGGTTAATGAAACAAAGGTACTAAATTATCAAAACACTTGTAGAGTAGAACTCTCTTCTTTATTCAATTAACCAGTCATAAATCACATGCTCTCTGCTCTATTCTCTCTACAGACTGATCTACGTTAAAACAACATTACAGATTCAGTCCACATTCAATAAGCATAATTAGATTGAGTGGAAACGATACTAAAAGACAAAGCTCAGTTAAAAGTAGGAATACATGGTACATTTTTAAAAGAAAACAGAGGATTCAATCCATTATATATAGAATCATGAATTCGAAATTCTTCAAGTATTGGATTTGAAACTATATCAACAACAACGAGTTCTACCAACTTATACTCATAACGAATTATTAATCACTACAGTAATAACATTGTACAGATCTAATATACTTCAAAGAAACAGAGATATTTGTTCTGCAGAAATGCATAGTCCTACAACCTGGAGATGTAATTGTACATAAACATTTCACATACACATCCTACTGTAATAAGAATTAGTCATAAGAAAAACAGAGTAGGAACCTGGCACCAATGATGGGAAAACAAAAGTGGAGAAGTTGTTCCTCCCAACCAACTCCCAAAGAAACCAAATTACTTGCTCCAGAACCCCCACGCATGTTCGCTAAACCACAGGCGCAAAATATCTTAATGCGCCATCTCTTGCATTACATAGATGTTAATCCCTGTCCAATGCTAGCCTCCTGCTTCTCATGGACATACTATTAAATGGTATTTTTCCTAGGACTTGGTCATTTATGAGCCTCCTGCTCTTTAGAAACTCAACTAGGAGTGCATACCTGATTTTTGGGGATGATGCATCCTGCATCTCGAGTTCTCACTCGGTGGTCTCTGCCACTTTTCATTTCCCTCTTATGGGTCAGCGAACACTCTTTCAACAACTACTTCCACTTTAGTTTTCCTTCAGCATATTTTATTAATAAGGAATGTTTTATTACAAAATGTTCTATTCTTGACTTCCATTTCAAAGAATAATAAAAAATAATTAAAGTATTTTCCAGCAGAATTAATAATTATTAATTCACGGGGTATTACAGCTAAATGCTAAAAAATATATCTCATGCAAATATGGAAAGGATGTGAAGGAATAGGATTTGATGATAGAGGGATGGTCAAGGGTTTGGTTATTCTATTGGACCCTTCCAAAGTTACCGTCTCAAAGTTTCTTACAGATTCTCAAGCCATCTCAACAGAATTTCAAGTGATTGGATCTGCAATTAAGTGGGTTGGGTTGTCACTAATGTTTGTGGCCCCCATATCCCTCGAAAAAATGCTATATTTATAGAGTCATTGAGGAGGCTTCATGAATGGATGAGGGGAAAACACTGGGTTTTGAGGGGATATTTAACCTTATTACTTCCCTCGATGAGAAAAAGGGGGAAGAAGACATCTGGAGAATGAAAATATTCAGGCTAGGGATACTATTGAAGAATTGAAAATGATAGATATAGTAATAGGAATTGATATCTTCACTTAGAATAACAAAAGAGGAGGGGATTGGCATGTTGCATCGAGGTTGGATCATTTTTTATCTCTGAATAAATAATGGATTTAGGTAGTGATATATCAACCTTGTTCTTTCCTGTGGCTGGGTAAGACCGTTAGGATTTTTGGAGGAAATCAAGGCTGAATCCACTAGGATTGAAGCCCAACTAGAGGAAAGAGAAATGCAAGAAGAAATAATATGGAAGCATAAGTCTAAGGTGAAGAGGTTAAGGGAAGGAAAGAGGAATACAAAATTATTTCACGGAGCCAACCCCCAACAACGAATCCATAATAGAATCCTTCGAATAAAGAATGAGAATGGTGATTACTTGGAAACTAGGGAAGAAATTGAAGGGGAGCTATGCCATTTTTTCAAGAAATAATGATAGATCCAATCAAAGATAGGAAGAGGGAAATCAATAGCATAAATAAAAATATCCCTTCTTTGGTCACTTAAGAACAAAATAACCTCCTCATGAATCCCATCACTTTGGTAGAGGTGGAGGAGGTTGTTGATCAAATGTTTGAGGGAAAAGCCTCAAGACCTAATGGTTCACAGTTAATTTCTTCCATTACTTCTAGGATATGATAAAGGAGGAGGTGTGGAGGATAGTGTAAGATTCAAGAAGGTCGAATCATATCCTATCGACATTCAATGCAATGTTTCTAACGCTCATACAAAAAAATGAGGCAACAAAATCTCCATGTATGTTTAGGCCAATATTCCTGTGCAATTTTATTTATAAAATTGTGACAAAGGTCATCGCCAACCCACTAAATCCTATTCTCCCCAATTTGATTTCCCCTAAAAAATCGGGGCTTATGGAAGGAAGAAAAATAATGGATGGGGTTATTCTCGTTCATGAAGTCATGCATTCCCTTAAAACAAAAAGAATCCTAGGGATGATGTTAAAAATTTATATTAACAAAGCTTATGATAAACTTAGTTTGAAATACATCAGGGATGTTCTGAGAGATTTTGGTTTCTAGGAATACTGGATCTGCTGGATTATGGGATTAAGAACGAACTAGCTTTGTTTTCTATATTGGTTAACGAGGCTCCTACGGGGTTGATTCAACCTTATATAGGTATCAAACAAGCTGACCCTCTATTTTTGTTCTTGTTCATCCTCATAATGAAAGGTATAGGTCACATAATTAAATAAATGCAGAGGATTTCTAAGTTTCAGGGGATAAGAGTGTAGGGCGAGTTGGAAAGCCAAACCCACCAACAATTTGTGGATGATACTATGCTTATTGGTCATCTTTCAGTTCAAGAATCCAGGGATTTCAAACAATGTCTCATGCAATTTGGAGATGCATTAGGTCTTGAGATTAATGAACGCAAATCCCAAGAACCAACATTTGTAAAATTTTGGGCTTTCAAGAGAGCTCCCTTCCATCCAAATATCTTGGAGCGTCATTAGCGAACTCCATAGTTAAGAAAGGATTATGGGATGATATGTTGGAAAAAATGCGTACTAGACTAACAAGATTGACCCTAATACCTATTAATCTAGTGAGTAGATTGTTCCTCGTAAAATAGGTCCTTGAAGACATGCCTATTTAACTCTTTTCGGCTATGGCTACTCCCAAAGCAGTACTAAAGGAGGTAAGAAACATCAAAGAAAATTTCTCTGGAGTGGGGTTAATGACCAATGGAAGATAGAATTTGTAAAGTGGGAGATGATGTGTACTCCAAAAAAGCATGGAGGCTTGGGGTTACATGACCCAAAAAAATGAACATACTCTGTGGTGCCAAAGTTTTGTGGAGATGGGTGACCCAAAACATAGATATGTGGGTAAAATTATGGCATTGCAAATATGCGAATGGCTGGGATAAATTTGATCTAATCATATTCTTGGAGAACAAACAGGGTTCACATATATGGAAGACAACGAATTTAGGGAGAATTCTAGTTTAGGATAATTGCTTCTCGAAAATTCTTAGAGGAAACTTAGCCTTGTTCTGGGACAATTCGTGGAAACAATTACTTGATATTAATCAAAACACAAATGTTTCCCTCTCAAGCGAGAAAGGAATCAGATGGGGGAAGATATGGGTTAATGATTATTGGGATGACGTAGTAGAGGAGATAGAGTTTAGAACTTGGAAGCAAGAGGGTTGGTGGGAAGGGATTGGACCCAAGGAAGAAATAGCTTCCATGTTAAATGTTCTCCGAAACAAAAATATCATAATTCGTGATGGGGAGGATAAAGTGAGGTGGGGATACCAACCAAAAGGAGACATCACAAATAAAGAAGGCTATGAATTTTGGACAGGGTATAACAATGATCCCCAATATAAAACATGGAAAACTTTGTGTGATGCTAAATTATGTATGATGATATCGATATTTGTGTCTCATGATGAAATGGAAAATTTTAACTGGAGACAATATGATAAACAGAGGGTTCCATGGGCCTTACCAGTGTTGTCTATGTTCGAATGCTGAAGAAACTCTAAATCACCTCCTTGATCATTGTCCTTTCTCCTTGCAATTGTGTGACAAAGGAACGATGGATTTAAGGCACTTTGATAGATTGAGAGGTATACCATATGAGACGCTCAAACTCTGGTCTTTAAACCCCTTCAAAAAAATGATTGGCAATGGACTTTGGAAAATTTTTCTAGGATTCCTAGTTTGGGAGGTCTAGCGAGAAAGGAATTCAAGAATTTTTAAGGGGTAGTCTTCCTTTGAAATCAAGGTATGGGAAATTCTCAAAGAAAGAAAATTGGAGACCTTTAAAGCACAAGAATAGGATAGCAAGGATTCAGAAGCTAATGGAATTTAGGTCCTCATTCTGCAGGATTGGAGAATTTGTGGGCCAATAAAATGCTACAGGAAACCTGAGCAACATCATCGGGCTACCACCAGTCCTTAGAGATGGTACATGCTTCACATTGTTTTTTGTAAACTCAGCTTCGATGGAGCCTCAAAATGCAACCTAGGCCCGACAGGATTTCAAGCAATTATTCAACATCATACAAAAGCTGTGAATGGTTTTAGTCCATGCTACATAGGAAGGGAAACAAATAATTGAAATCGAATGGATTATACATGGTATGGTTATGGATCAAAGGAGGGGTTAGACTCCTCTCATAGTGGAAGGAGACTTGAAGATTATTCTAGATATGGCAAAGGACATCCACAATGGAAGACTGTACACTAAGGTGGCAATGAAATGGATGATGGAAGGGAGACTGGAGAGGTTAGAGGATCTCATGACATCTCAGTTGGCGCTCTCCTTTACCGACATGCGACAGGATGGAAACAAGGTGGTAGATTCTATGGAGAACATTGGGACTTAGGTGAGATGGCATATCGAGGATAACTCATGGGAAGCACTGGGATATATGAGACATTCCAAGAAAGATGTGCAGGGCAGGTGGCAAGGGATATGGTTGATCATGAGGATGAAAGGACAAGTGGTAACCAGGAGAGTCAGTGACCAACTCATTGTTAAATGAAAATGGAATCAACACATCATTTAGAGAGGAGCACAAATACGAAGAATAATAATGAGACATTAAGTGAATTAAAGAGGAACCAAATTTGAGTAAATTTGCAACGTATAACAATAGGAAGGACAATGAATAACAATATGAGTCGATCTAAGAATGTTATGGAATGGATCTAGGACATTACCTTGGGAAGGTGAAGAAACCTTAGAAAAGGTAGGCGGCTAGTTATGGTTATTAATGGTAACATTCTATTTAATCCAAGGAAAGGTAGCTAGTTATCCCGACATTTTTGCAAGCTTCCCTACATGCACTTGAAGGTTTATTTGTATAAGAAGGAACTTTATTCCATTTCTGTAATTTAATGGAGGGAGGAGTTAAAGTTGTGGGGGGGACATGGCGAGGAAAAGGAAGGGGATGAAGGAGAATGAGCAAGGTGAAGCAAGAGGGTTACTTGATCCCAATCTAGGGCAGTTTGGGGGGCCTAATACTTTCAGATCGGACTTCCCACTACGGTTCAGAAGGAGATTGAGATGATTGAAGATGTGATATGGAAATGATTTAGACGAGAAACAACTCAATGAGGTTAAGGAGATGGAAGACTAGGTGATGAACCCAGGCAATAATGTCAGTTGTCTGGGGCTTTACAAGAGAACAATGGGTTTGTTCTAAACCATGAACAATTTAATGGGACACATTGTGTGGGAGAAGCAAGCGAAGGAATAAGGAGATGTGGTGTTAGTGGAATGTTGGAAGGATCATCATAACAATACCAAGTTGCTTCATCAGAAAAATGGATGTCATCATGGTGGCACTCGAGGTTGGCATTCTGACCCATGTTCTTGTAACTCTGAGGACTCCTACGTCGACTTTCATAGTTGGTTCTAGGTTGCTCCCGCGTTGAGCTTTTGAGGTTTCTTTGGTTGTTTTTAAGAATCATATGTTTTTTGTAAGAGGATGGGATGTTGAAGTAAAAGGTTGGGTAATCTTGGATATAGTCTCTGTAAAGGGTTATTTTGTTTATCAATTGGTAAAAGCTATGGGTTATCAATTTTTGAATATATATTTGGTGAAATGGGCCCGAAAAAATGAGAAGGTGCCTCTTATGGGCTATGGATTGAATCATTAAGAATGTAATATGTAATTTTTTTTTATTTCTATAATACAAATCTTCTAATTAAAAAAAACAATTTTTATCTTTATTGAAAGAAAATAAAAAAAATAAAAATAACTGTAATATATATATATATATTTTCTCATATATATATAAGAGACATAATTTTTATTTAATATGTACTTTTAAGTGTTTGGGAAGAAAAGTTGATCCCTTTCACCTGACTCTATAATATATTTATTAATTTATTGAAAAGTTAATACCGTTCACATTGTTATTCAAACCTTATTTTATAATATGTTTTCATTAATTCATTAATGAAGAAATGAATGTTTATCCATGTAAAAAGTAATAATTAAAAGTATTTTTGAAATAATTATATTTAAATTTTATAATTTAAAATTAAAATGTAAACTTAAAATATTAATCTTGTTTAAAAATAATTAAAAACCTAAATTAAAGAAGCTATTTTCATAGGAGAATTAAAGAATTAGTTTTTTTCAGAAGAAAAAAGCCTCTCCTCATAAATCAAAAGGCATCTATTGTCATTAATGAATCAAAAAGGCATCTATTGTGTCGATCCAAACGCTGAATTACACTCGTGAAAATAAGATCCATAAATAATCAATCAATCAATATCTTGAATTAAAGAATCAGTCAGAATTAAAGAATTAGTTATCGAAATATCCTATGTACAATATTGAAACATGTTTCCAAAAGGCTTGTGGGTGTGAATTGTAATGAAGCAAAAAGCTCCCCAGTGTGAATTACGATCAAGCATCAGTTTAAAAGTCACGAAAAAGTGTTGGCATGCTTTGACTTGTATTTATCACGATATTTTATGCCGTAATATTATACTCTCTATTTTTTGACTTCCACACCAAGATAGGCATTGCGTTCCCACTTGTATCTACCTGGGATTAAGAAACGATGATCTCCTTGTTTCCCATATATTCTTAGTTTGTTTTGTTTATCAGTGAATAATGCAAACTCAGAGCAGTGATGGAGGAGGTCACGAGATCGAACTTGAAGCTTTCAATGCCGTCCAGAAGCAGAAACGTATTGAGAGAACAAGCCTTGGCTGCCTGGCGCTTTCAGCCTTCCGATACGGCCAAAGAACAGGACGATGACATCGAGTGGATCCTTCAAGCGTACCACCGCGACATGGAAATCGTAATCACAGCGCTAGTGAGGGAATTGAACTCTAGACCAGACGAATGTGTCATCATCGGGACTTCAAACGATAAAATCGCGACAAGTTACACGAAGGAGATACCATCGTCGTCCATGTCCAGTTGTGACCCGGGCAGCCCTTCCCAAGCCTCCGTCGAAACAAAAGCAAGCGCAAGCGTGGAAGTTTCGGATTCCAATGAGTGCCAATCTGAGGCTACGGGGAGTCGAACCCTAGCCGCTGAGGCGTTGTCAAGATCCTGCAATAATCAGAGATCCGTCCAGGCGATGCCAACTTCCATCCGCAAGAAGCGGTCAGGAAAGAGAAAGAGAGCTCCAATCACAATTATGAGGGCAGATCCCACTGATTTCCGAGCAATAGTGGACGATTACGAGTGAGCAGCATGAAGAGTACACAAATCCGTCCATGGTATTATTTTTTTGTACGGTAGGAATTTGCAGTTAGAGCCCTAGCGATTTCGTTTTTGCATAAGAATAGTGCAAATTATGTAGACAATGACTGAATAATGTGAAAACATTTATGAGCAAGTTTATGATTTAGATTGATGACTATTAAATCGGAGAAAATTAACAAATTTAATTGTCATTGGTTAAGATTTTTTATGATTTCGTTTTTTCTTCATAATCGCTGAATGCAGTGAATTGACAAGAACCTGCATTTGACATTCTAAAATTTAAAGAATCCATAATTGGAATTGGTAATAGACTTATTATTTCGCTGGGACCAATACATGGATAACGAGCAAAACGGCCGGCATAAAATTCAGAGACGGTGATCAATAATACAGAGCACTGGTATTAAATAATCATAATCGGCCACTGAATTTGTAGAAATATGAGTAATAGCCCAGTGTAAGAATACGCGCCGGCGATGGATAAGAGCCAAATTACAGAGCCGATGAAAAAAAAGACGTAATCCAAACCCCAAATTACAGAGCCATACTTCAAATTATACAACTTCGTGCTTATGTTTCCAAACGAATATTTAAAAATAAAACAAGAGAGCATTATCTTAGAAACAAGGGGATACATATTGTGGCAGAGGACGGTGGCCATCCCTAAGAAGGCATTGAGAGCTGGAGGCCTACCAAAATGTAAATTGAAATCCTCCTGCCCGAGCGATAAGTGCACAATCATATCCAAAGGGAATGTCTTGAAGCACAACTTGTATTGAGGGTTGTCATGTCTATCTGTTGAAAGATTAACTGTGCCGAATTCGGCTCTTCAAGGAGGATCGTGACAAGTGTGGCAAATAATCGTCTCTTCAAGAATGATTCTAAGAGGATCATGCTTTAAATGGATCATATACACTACATTAAATAACTTTTGAAGCCTAACTTTGGGTGTTGGAGATGGGGCACACAAATTGCTTCATATGTGGCCACCAGAAACAACACTTTTGTCGGCCGGCGACGCCCCTACCTGATTCGAATGACCATCGGAAACAATACCCTTGCCGGTCGGCGACGCCCCTACCTTTCGGTGATTCCTCGCGCTCACCGGCAAATTCTGTTTGGTTCCGTTATCCTTTGCCCAGTTACGGGTGATTCCTCGCGCTTACCGGCAAATCCTATTTGGTTCCGTTATCCTTTGCCCAGTTACGCCTTATGTGTGGAGCATTTCTCCGGCAAGTTGGGAAGTTGGCTAATCTCTAGACCATTTGTATTTTTTAGTTAAGTTTGGCCGACAACACTATTTGTTGTTGAAAATGAGATTTTCAGTATTAAAAATGCAATTTTTATTGCAGAAATAAATTCAAGACTTTCGATTACCCTTGGAGCATCCAGATTATGTGATTCCAATCACCCTTTGAACAATTTCAACTGAATTTTGGCCAAAAAACTCTCCGACAAACATTCCAACAGTCAACTTGAATGGTACCCGGCTTGATGGGCTCTCGACCAGTCAACTTAATGCACATGTACATGCATAGATTACCAGTACATGCATGCTGCATAAACACATGGATAATAGATCCATGGTTCATGGCTTCTGGAGTAGTGGGATGGATGAATGGCAATCAGGCCTGGAATTTGACGGGTTATTAAATGTATTTTCATTTATTAAACGTATTTCACAGTTGGAAAATTTTTTGACACATCAAGAGTTATGTCCTTCAAAAATTCCAAACCGTCAATTTAACGTCTATTGATATTTATGACACGTCAAAAATTATAGTACCTGCAAAAGCAGCATGGCACTCGATGAGTGAGTAGGTTAACCTAATTTGATCGCAAGTTATTTAGCAAATTAAATGGGCGAGCGGCGGCCCAGCCTTCCAGGGCACCTGGTAGAAGTTGGCATGGTCTGAAACTCGAGGAGGACTCGATCGATTAAATGACATTATCGAGCAGTAGGTAGCGTCGAACGGTACTAGTACCATAGAGTTAATGCAGTTTATGGCGAGCTTTGAAGTTTGGAGATGGAGTAAAACTTGGAAGTTGGATGTTGGCCACTGCACCCTCGTTTTGCTCAGAGATTTCCCCTACAGGCTGCGAGTAGTTGTCTTCGGCCTCGTCGGCCAGAGATCCAGTTTGATCAGTGTACAGTGCTCCACCATTTTTGAACCGAGGACCTTCCCAGAAGTTATCAGATGCAGAGATGGTCATGGAATGCAAGAAGTCCCTGATTATTGTTATCTTGGTAGCCGCAGAGTTGCCATACTAGATCACATATGCCTGCATTTCTCCGGTGAGAACCGACCCTATCTGATATTCCATTTTCACGTAGGACGACGAGCCCTCATTGGCCAGGGAAGCCAAGTACAGATTCTCGTTTTTGGAAGGCCATGGCCTGAATGCTTCGGCCCTACCCATACAAATCATGACTATCAGAGCCATAAAGGCAACGTCGAACTTACTAAAGCTCTACCCATTGATATATTCGGTAATAGCCTGTGAGGGACGTGGCAGAGGCTCACATTTTAGTGTATGAAACGCCTTCAGCCAGTGGCCAGAGATATCTGTGTGCGGAATCAAACCTTCACAGAGGGGATCTCGTAGATATGTTGGTTGAATTGTGCCCGTAGTATCCACTTCCAACCAAGTATGCATAGAATATCATATATATTTAGCGTAGTATCCACTTCCAACCAAGTATGCATAGAATATCATATATATTTAGCAGTAGATTACATCTTCAGTCTAATTCTAAATTGTTGAATTAATTTGTTGGTAATGAAATTTTCCATGAATACATGTTGCAGGTGTTCAAACGAAGAAAACCCAAGAAAGCAACCATACAAGTTTTCCAATCAGAAGCTCTGAGATTTGGGCCTCTCATTCACCCCAGTAAACAAGTGCTTGGTTGATACGGTGGCTAGCTTACAGTACAAGGGCTTTGTTCAATAGCTTGTAAGATCTTCAAGCCTCGACAAGAACAATATATTTAGTAGCTTTTACGAGTTTCAAGTGATAGGTATGAATCATGATCTCTTGCTAAAGCTCTGAGTATAATATTTAATTGAATTCGTGTTTTTATTCTTACTAATGAACATTTATAATATAGAAATCTTTGACTTTTGAAAACGCCTACCTAACTAAGGCCTTGGAATGCCAGAAACCCATTTCCAATAGCTGAGATTTCAATTCATTGTTTTACCAAAAGAAACTCCAAATCTGACATTTTCATGTATGAGCAATGCTTTTGTTACTAATTTTTTTGTTGCCTATTCTTTAGTAATTTGCTTTAGCCCTGCATTTTCTAAAGTTGAATTTTGTAAGGAAACCTATGATCTGACTTTACCCAGTGACCGCCTTTTTATGATTTAATGTCCAATAATTCAAGAGTAGTTGACCAATTTATAAATTGTCAAATGACCACAAAGATCCAAATCATTTTAATTAATTAAAGCTTCTGCAAGTTCGTTAGAGTTAGATGTTAAATCTAAAATTTAGCTTCGTAGAGCAGGTTCTTCAAAATGGCTCGAGCTCTGTTATAGAGGCTAGTAGCAGCAGGAGATTTAAAATGATTGGAGAAAAAAATTGATCTCGCATGTATGTTGGGTTGTCGTGTTGTTGTGTAGCAGTGGAGCATGATGAAACTTTTAATTTTTAAATATGTACTGACAGGTCAACATTTCTGAAATATTTTCTACCTTCTTTTTGTTATTTTCAAATTTGTTATTTATCCTTCAACATATATGCTAAAATTTTATTGTCTGCAAATTCTATCTGGTAGTACCTCATTATTTCTAATCTTTAAGAATCATTTATTTTTTGGTTTTGGTTCATGTGCATTCAGTGAAAATTTTCTTGCAATTAATCTATTTTCTTGCAACCAATATACTACATTCATAATTAAAAAGTGGTTGATGAGCAACCAGAGTGAGAAATCATGCATATTTAATGCTAGAATTAGTTACCTGTAAAATTATTGAAATCATCATAAGAAATGTTTAAATTTTCATTTCAACTATTTCCCTAATTTCAAAGATATAAAACTAATTAAGATTGTAGTTTTTAGGTATCTAGAATCTAAAATTATATTTTTGAAATTTAAATTATTATAACATAATAATAATATGTTTGAATGATGTGATTTTAGTTTAACAATCATTATTTTGTTTTTTGTTTTCTAAAAGAATTTTAATATTTTGTTTTTTAAATATTGTTTTTTTAAATTAATTTATATATTTTATATATAAACAGTGTTATATATATAATAATGAAGATATGTAAAATTTATTAATGTAATATTTATGAAATATATAATATACATTTAAAAATATAATAAAATTGATCATAATCATTATATACATTATGATATTCTTATTTCTTTAATATATATAAGTTTTCTATATTTTCTATATAAAAGCTCCACTGGTATAAAGGTTTATCTCTCACTGTTTCTATATTGTTTTAACTATTTGGGACATAATAAAAACCAATCAAATTATTCCCATTGAATAAATGTAGGACAAAGTGTTCATATTTGTTGAATGTATTTTTTATGAGTAAAACTAGTGAAATTATTCAAATGAAATTTTGATGAGTAAAAATAGTGGAATTATTCAATGTTAACAATTGTGGCAGATTGTCCATATTTGTTCAATGTACTCTTGATAAAATCCATTCAATAGAAGCTCAAATATACAATAGAATTTCATCATAATTTCATAATTTCATCAGAACAAAATTTACATTTTGTAGATACACTGCTTTCGGAAAGTACCATAAAGGTCCATACAAAGAGTACAAAATAAGGGACACATAGAGTCCCTGCTACCCACATATATGTTGAGCCTCATTTTGTTATCATTTTTGGCATTAAAATCACACATTTAAATATATATTTTATTATCTTTTGTGTATTTTATGTCATGCAGATCGTTATTTAGAATGAGGTAAGAACAAATTTAATGTTTATCCAACTTTGGTTATTAATATCATTTTTATGATTTTATTAGCTCAAATCTATATTATTTAAAGAATATTTGATATATTAATTAATATGTGTATTTGTTTGCAGGTTATGTAGTATGTTTGGGCGAATTTATAAACAAAATGCATTCAGCTTACCATTCAAACCGATCTACGCAATCGGTGTCCAGCTCATCACGCAGCTCGTTGTCCAGCTTGCTAATCAGGCTGTGTGTTGTTAACATCCAATATCAGGCATTAAACATTGAAGAAGTCTACAAACCATTTTGTTGACCACATGCCCAGGTGATAACATGATCAACAGTTTAAAAGGATCATCGATGCGTTGATTTCGCCTAACACCAAGCTGCTCATTTCCCATGCGTTTAAAGAAGGCACACTCTTATTCTAGAATCGTCTGTGGCCTCTTCCAAACTCGCTACCAGTCTGGGCATTTAAAACGATGAACAACCTGCGTTCTGGAAGATCGCCCTCATGCTACTCTTGTTTGCCACCACGTCACTAGTCTGTGCGCCACATATGAAGTATGTTCGCATTGATGAAGGACCTGTATTCTGGAAGACCCATCATGTACATTGCCTGCTCCCAACACCACTCCACTAGCCATGCGAAAGGAGGAGTAGATACAACACCACAACGCCATGTTCATGCTGAAGATGCCATAATCACGCTGAACGAGGCAGATGCTCATGCGCTGGCTTGTGAACAATTATTTCCTTTTATGATTGGGTAAATTTAGAAGAGCAGTCGACCACTAAAGGGTCGACTTGCTCAATATCTTGAAAAAAGTGTGTATATAAATACCTCCACGCAGAGAGATAGGCGATTGATCAATCCATTAGGTAGATAGTTAGTCTGTTTTGGGAAGAGAAGATTGTAACTTTGTTCCTTCTTTTTAATAGAAGCTCTACGCCTTGTTGTTTATGACTGTATGTGAAAGCATTCACCAAGCATTACCCATGATTGCTGAGAGGGCCCATCGACAATTCATGGTTTCTATTTCCGTATGAGTCTTTGTTATCTCTTCCTCACAGATAAGTAGTTTTATTTTTAATTTGTTTATATTTGTTTCTCTGTTTTTTGTAACATGTATCTTTCGTAGTTAATATAATTTACACTGTGTTGTTAATGTAGTTCTCGTTTATAGAATTAAAAATACCGGTCACGTACAACTTATTTTCATTTTTCTTTTGTCTTTCCTTTCAATTTAGTGCTTAATTTTATGTCAGTCTTAGGTATAATTTATAGTTAGAGATTAGTTTTGTTGCTTTTTGTCTAGACTATAAATTAGTACAACTATGTTTCGGTTTGTTTTATTTTATAATAGAAACAATCTCTTCATACCCATATATTAGTAATCCCTTTTGATTATCTCAATTAATTCAGTTTAAATTCTATCCTTTATGCATTTTGTTTTCATATGCACAAAATCAGCTGATAATTAAATCATTTAGGTTTGTTTTTATTATTCTTTGTATACAGCCTCTCATTCGGACTATGTGTTTGGACTGTCATTCGAACCTTCCTTCCAGAATGTTGTCCAACCTTCCATCCGACCTTTAGTGTTCTTAGTTTATTTTTAACCTGCTTTTAGTTTTATTTCTTTGGCTTTTTGAATTCTATTATGTTTTGGTAATTAGGAAATAGTTACATCAGCCTCTAGGACCTTAGGTTAGATTATTTTAAAGTACTTATTAAAAGCCCTTTTTGTATTTCTTTTCAATGAAAGCATGTTTTTGAATTCTGATTTGATTTGCTTCTTTTGTCTTTGATTTCCTCATTTATCATCACTGTAATATTTGATAATTGTATCTTTGGTTTAGTTTAATTCATCGTTGTTTATATTGAACTTAGGGTTAAACATGTTAATTTTTAGAAAATACACCAATACTCTGTAGATTGACACTAGCATAGGAATTATTTCTTGAATTGTATGTTTACTGAAAATGCTTATAGGTTAGAGAATTAGAGAAGTCTTCTTAATTAATTTTTCTTTATTAAATTTTCTACTTGCTTCTTTATTTATTTTTTCCACTTATTCATAAATTAGATCTTTCTCAATTTCTGAAGTTCTTTATGAAAGTTTTCTCATTCTTAGATTAAGAAGAAGAAAAGTTAATTAATGAGTAGTCTGATATTATCCTAGTATGATGTTTAACTTTAATCACATTAATAATTAAATTTTTATGAGTTTGACTCGGTTTTTCATTTTGAAAGATTTTTCAATCTTTTGTTTATTAAAGTATTTCTACAATGCCCTAGGAATCCCTCTAACTTCACATATATTTTGTAGCAACTCTAAGCCTACCAACTCCGGTCGATAATTAAATATTAGCTGTATTTAAGATAGTAGAGCACACCCAACAATATATCAAACAAACTGATATATCAAGTTCTAGCCACATACTGAAATATGTCCAAAAATAAATATTAGAAATAGTTAACTACTATCATAGCCCACTAATCCAATATAGAGTGCTGATATAACCTGTTATATAATAAATAGTTTAGAAAAAACAGAGCAAAAAAATGCAATATGAGATTCCCCTATCATTCCTTCAAGGGACGATGATAATATTCATGAATGAGCTCCCCACGGTGTTCGTTGATCTGCCATTGACCCATTGCCAATAGCAAGCACACCATGTCATAGAATTCTGCACTGTTGTGTCCCTTTAATCTAATTGACAAAAATTAAATAAATAAGGCTTATATATTCAATTATATGAAAATAAATAAATAAATAAATAAACATTTTACAGATGCTAGCTTAAAATTGACATTTCAATTTTATTACGATGATTGAAAAAAAATTAAAATATTATTTCTAATTTGAGCATTTCAGTTTTATTCTTTCCTTTTATTTTGATTGATTTGTGTTCCAAGTCTTTTTTTTCTCCATAGGAAAAAAAGCTGAAATTTTTATTAAAATCCAGATAAGTCTATACAAAATTGTATGCAGATGCATACCACTGCTTATACAACCAGCGTGTTGTAACAACCACTATTCCACAAGGAAATAGTTTACCATCTAATCATCTCTATCCCAAGAGATTATGCCAAAAAAGAGCTAGATATAAGTGCTCTGATGTTGTTGTTTATGTTACCCCTGAGCCTTTTGATAGTTCCAAAAATGAGCTAGGCCTGTAGCCTATGCTCCTTTTGTTGAGCAGAGAATAGAGCTAAAAAAAGCAGAGTTTAAGAGAGGTCTGTAGATATGTGTGTCCAAAATAGGAAAACACGTTGCCTTGTAGGAAAGGCTTCCGCAAAAGGTCTATGGTAAAACTCAAAGACTTCCTCGTATTTGTGTTCAAAAAATTAACAGGGCTTGTTCATCCTGTGTCTTTTTTTTTGCCCATTCCTTCAACAGCTTCTTAACTCGAGCCAAATTTTGCACAAAATGTGTTGCAGCATTTGATCCGGCTTCTACTCCATAAGGGGTGCAGTTTGATTTTATGAGCTCAAGTACCTCCTCATGCTTAAGCTAGGAAGCACCAAATTTAAAAGGACAAGTTGTTTTTTGAGGGTTTCTTGATACTTCCAGGAAGATGGGTTGATGATCTGAGTCCCCTTCTAAGTCTACCCATTCCTTGAACTGCAAATCATACTCCAATAAACTTTCACCCACCATAAATCTATATAGTCTTTTTGCAATTTGGTCTTTCCCTGTTCTTCTATTTGTCCAACTTGACTTGGGCTTTTGAGGATCCAGGTCCACCAACTTAAGGCTCTGTAATAGGTTTTAGAAGAAAGCTACCAGGGGGTCCACTCTTGCATTTGGACTCCAGATCTCATTGGTCGCAATGGTGAAATTAAGGCCCCCCTCAATAATCACATTCTCCTCTTCTAGAAATTGAGAGGCTTGTACTAACTCCCAGAAATCCACTCAATCATTATAAGGCCCATAGATGTTTATAAGGTTGACGTGTAGGTTTGCTTCTGCCCAGAAAAGTTCCAGCCCCATTCCAAAGGAGGCTCCCCATGAGTTTTGACAGTGCAACATGGTAGGGTTCCATACAATTGTTAAACCTCTCAAGTGACCTTTTGCACTCTGGGCCAGAAAGGTGAAACTTCTTGAAATAGAGGACAAAACCCTAGATACCTCCTCTTCAGTGCCTAGAGTTTCCTGCAGTATAATGATATCAGGTTTATGCACCTGTATCACTCTTTTTAGGGCAAGTTTTTTTCGGGTACCTTCCAGACCCCTGCAGTTCAGAGATAGGAATTTCATTTGGGATGCCCTTTAGGGGATTTCACTGCTCTAGGTGCCCCAAAAAGAGTTTTTTGATTACCATTTGATTGATCCCGGAGTGATTTTTGCTGGGCAAAGGATAGGAAAGAGGGTCTGCCTCTTCCTTTCCCTTGGGTTGGGAGAATTGAGTTCGCCCCCAAGCAGAATAAAGGGTTTTCCTGATTCGATATGTCCCTTGAATGGAGTTGAAATATAATTGGGGAAATGGAGTCAGAATTAGGGGATGATTTGATCAGGGATTGTGGAGCACAAGACTGTGTGGGGGAAATAGGTCGCTTTTTTGAGAGGGAGGGGGGAGAAGGCAGGGAAGCAGGAGGGGATGGGGGTTTTTCTTGGATGGGAGGGGGATGAATTGTCATAAAAGTGTAGTTGTGTGTAGGTGAAACATCCTTTATAATCAAATTATTTAATTTTTCCTTTATAGAAATAATAGAGGATGTACCCATGGGGTGTTGCGCGCTTCCTTCGGTATGAAGTTTTGTCTACTCTTCAAGGGGGTGCTGTAGTGGAACAGTCTCAGAGCTTATTGTGCCTAATGTTGAAGCTTTCTTCCCTTTTTCCTGTGGATCGGTATCCCTAGGGTACCTTCTTTTACGTGTTGTCGTTGTAGATGCTGCAACAGGGAATTTTTATGCCAGATGTCCCACTTTGTGGCATCGATGACATCTAAAAGGTAGACCCTCATAGTCCAATGGTTGCTACTGAGTTACATTTCCTATGATAAGGTTGAGGAACTCCTTCAGCTCTGTTCTTATGTTCATAGAAACCAAAATTTGCGCCACAGCCCTCCCCTGGGTTTGTAGGTATGAGAAATCTGCTTCCAGGTATGTCCCTATGGCATTACCGAGGTCCTTCAGCAAGGGTGAGTTCCAGAATACCAGCGGTAGACCTGGTAATCATACCCATATGACCATTGTATCCATTTGTTCATTGTCAGCATTAAACATGGGAATCCATCTCTTCAACAGAATGGGTACCATCCCATAGAACCAGTTTGGGTTCAATATTTGCTCAACATCATGCTTGCTATCGAGGGTGAAAGTATACCAACCCTTTGATAATTTTCCTACCTCGACCGTAGATGATAAGAGGTCTGGCCAATTTATTTGAACCCATCCCTTCATCTCTTCAAGGGTAGGGTGCCGGCCATGAATTTTCTCGACAATTACCCTGTCAGCCATATCTTCCACTTCCTCAATGTCCACATTGACATCGCATACCATATCTAGGTTTCCACAGGTTGGCACCAGGCACTTGTTCTACCTCTTTTTCCTAGGGCTTGTGTTTTCTTCTTCCTCCTCTATTGTGGTTCCTGTAGATGGGTTGTGACAAGATTTTGAGACAGAGCCTGGTAGAGATTTTTTAGTGCCAGCTACTACTACCACCAAGTTGAAAAAACCCTCAGTGCCAATGGCTTATCTGACTGCAATAGTTGTTTGTGGAGGAGGTGCTTCCGACTAGCCAGCATTCAAAAAATCCCCCAATTTTGTAATGGTTTGATCAAGCATTGAGACATCCGAGTCTAGATGGAGGAGAAAATCAGTGTGTGCCACTCTAGACGGTGAGAAAACTGGGCCATGTAGGATAAAATCAATGTGTGCTGCTTCAGGCGATAAGAAAACTAGGCCTGAGTTGAAGAAACCCTCGACAGAATCCACTGACGAGAAAAATGTAGGGTTTCCAGCTAAAGGTTCTGCGGGAGCACCTGTTGATGGGGATAGAAGAAAGATAGTGGTTAGTAGGTCATTTTCTTGCTCTGCCTCCCAGTTTTCCATGGCTGCAACGACCCTTCCAGCTGGAAACGCTAATGTTTATGCCTACAGTGAGGATGAACTAGGCTGGGTAGGAATTAACTAAACTAAAAAAAAAAAATCATATAAAAGCAAATAAAAAAACAATTAAAAATAAAAATTAAATTATAAAAATCAAATAAAAAACAAAATTAAATTCTATTTAAAATTAAATTCCATTAAAAATATAATTCCAAGTTTTTTATATAAAAATGATATAAAAAAAAATTAAATTACATTCCAAGCCTTTTATATAAAAATGGATTAAAAAAAATTAAATTACATTAAATAAGACTTAACATTATATTTCTCATTTTGAAGATTTATTTTCTTTATTTGAAAAAATAAAATGAGAATGCATAAAAAAATATAAAATGTTAAATTTGAAAATGAATACGGTGATGATGGAGATGATGGAGATGATGGTGATGATGATAATGATGATGAAGACGATGATGATCATCATGATGAAGACGATGATGATGGAGATGATGATGATGATGACGATTATGGTGAAGATGGTCATGATGATGATGGTGAGGATGGTGAGGATGGAGATTCTGACCATCTTCACCATCACCATCACCATCCACCATCACCATCACCATCCACCATCACCGTCCATGCTCTTCACCATCACCATCCACGTCACTATCATGATGATTATGGTGAAGAGGGTGATGATGATGAAGATTATGGTGAGGATGAATATGATTACCATCTTCACCATCACCATCCATCATCTTCACCATCACCATCAACATCACTATCATCACCACCGTCATCACCATCGTCATCACCACCCACATCACCATCATCACCACCATGACCACCATCAATATCATGATCATCACCATCATCACCATTATGGTCACCATGACCATCATCACCATCATCACCACCACCACCATGACCACCATCATCATCCACATCACCCTCATCACCACCATGACCACCATTGTCACCATCACCATCATCACCGTCACAATCACCGTCACTATCACCATCATCATCATCATCATCATCATCATCACCATGACCCTCAACATCATCACCATCACCATGAACCTCAACATCATCATCAACACCACGACCCTCATCATCATCATCACATATAACATTTCATGTTACAATATTTTATGTCACTTACGGGGGTGACAATTACCCAAATCCACTTGACAGCCTCCCAAACGTGTTTGAAAACAATGATGTTGATCATACTAGATGGGAGGTATTAGTCAAAATTGGGTCATGGGGCTCCATACTAATGTAATTGGAATTGAATTTTCATTTGTAATTAAATTACATAAAATAAAACTTAACATTATATTTCTCATTTTGAAGATTTCTTTTCTTTATTTAAATTACTAAATTGAGAATGCATAAAAAAATATAAAATGTTAAAATAATAATAGCTAAGATCTTGGTTTAAATAAAATAATATACTACACTACTCATAATCTATAATCACATATAACATTTCATGTTACAAGATTTTATTTCACTTACGAGGGTGACTATTACCCAAATCCACTTGGCATCCTTGGCAAACGTGTTTGAAGACAATGATGTTGAACGTACTAGATGGGAGGTATTAGTGAAAATTGGGTCATGGTGCTCCATACTAATGTAATTGGAATCGAATTTTCAATTGTAATTAAATTACATTAAATAAGAATTAACATTATATTTCTCAGTTTGAAGATTTATTTTCTTTATTTAAAAAAATAAAATGAGAATGCATAAAAAAATATAAAATGTTAAAATAAGATGATGACCATCTTCACCATCACCATCACCATCCATCATCTTCACCATCACTATCCACATCACTATCCACATCACCATCATCACCACCGTGACCACCATCATCACCATCATGGTCACCATCAGCATCATCACTATCATCATCACCACCGCCATGACCACCATCATCATCCACATCACCCTCATCACCACCATGACAACCATCATCACCATCACCACCATCACCGTCGCCATCACCATCACCATCACCATCACCATCACCATGATGATCATCACCATCAACATCACCATGATGATCCGATGATGAAGATGATGACGATTATGGTGAAGAGAGTGATGATGATGAATATTATGGTGATGATGGTGAGGATGGTGATGATGAATATTATTACCATCTTCACCATCACCATCACCATCCACCATCACCGTCCATCATCTTCACCATCACCATCCACATCACCATCATCACCACCGTGACCACCATCAATATCATGATCACCATCATCACCATCATGGTCACCATCCACAACACCCTCATCACCACCATGACCACCATCATCATCCACAACACCCTCATCACCACCATGACCACCATCATCACCATCACGAACATCACCCATTACTACATTTCGACCAAAAATATGACGGCCGTATTGTCGGATTTTCGGCACTTCCCTGTCGCATGTACGACACTATGATTTTTTTTTAAGCATTGGTGGATTTTCATCGGTTATCCAACATCTTCATAAGCATCGGTTAAGCGACAGGGGGAACCATCGGTTAAGCGCCGGAGATGAAGATTAAATGTCGGTTAAGCGACAAGGAGAACCGTCGGTTAAGCGATAGATATGAAGATTAAGCGTCGGTTAAGCAACATATTGAACCATCGGTTAAGCAACGGATATGAAGATTAAGCGTTGGTCAAGCAACATATAGAGCCGTCGGTTAAGCGATGGTAGTGAATTTAAAATAAAAAAAAATACCTGCAAATTGGATCAGAAAATACTCTATTATTTTCTGAACCCAAAATTGTCATGGTTTGCATATGAGTGTGCTCCATTACTCATTGACCACACTTATATTGGTCTTAGACATCCAGACACTTCCATTGTTACACATGATGGCGTGTCTACTCCCACTAATGTTTCCCATGGTTGTACTACTCCTACAAATATTATTATAGGCACACTTCCCATAGTGTTGTTCTAAGTGGTAGTCATTGCTAATCATTTGTTACATGAACTTGTTATGAGGCGTGCCTTATCCATCGAACTTGAAGAACACCTAGTAAATCAAGTTCTGAAGGTAGAGGATGGGAGGTTTGCTTATACTGATGATGCTCTTGTTCTTGTAGCTCGCATTCTTATTATAAGGACATCCACAGGGTCCAGTTTGGGAGATGACTCCTTAAGACTCAAAATCTGCAAAGGCTTCTCTAGCTCAAAACATACCAAAACATACCAATGATATATATGTGGCAACTCTAGCTCGACTAGGGCTTCTCTGACAATTTTGCAGAAAGGAGAGGCCTGCAGACAACAATATTTCCTTACTGTTTATGCAATGGAGTAAGCATAAAGCACAATAATTCAAATATATTTTAAGATATTAAATGAGATAAAAATAAGAACAAAAATCATGGAACACGTCATGGAACATAAGAACAAAAATCAGAACTTGAGGTATGAAAATGCTTTGAAAATTACTTACCAAAAAGAATCGCAGTTATCTCCAATTCTCTCGCTGGATACCTTGGGAAAAAATGGTATTCATCAAATAGGTTGTGTATCATGCAAGCAAAGATTGCCTCTTCCTCAATATCAGTGGCA
>LPNX011123359.1:71651-82519 GCA_001517045.1 Pseudotsuga menziesii | reverse complement strand
CTTTCAATTTACCTCAAATTGACTTAGGAATCAGTGTCCACTAAATACCCAAGTATTCAACATTAAGTAATTAAGACTAATTACACAAAAACAATAAACAGAGAGCAGCTTACCTCAAATAACTTATCTCGTTGACTACTAAGATTATCATTTAGCCATTTCTCCAAATTCAAAAACTCCCTTTTTGATGCAAGAGCAGCAAGTTCAATTGCAAAGGAAAATGGAGTCAAGTCCAATACCATAGTTAAGGCCTGCAGATAAGGTTTTCTTCATAAGAATTAAAAGAAGCTATACACTGAAGATATATTCCTTCAATGTTAACATTGTAAAAAAAAACAGTAGAGTTTTCCATGCCAAAAAATATTGGATACGAAGTTCTCAAAACAAGCAGAACAACTTCTAACTTGAATTTCTGGCAGATGCCTAGTGATGAAGGTCTCTTGAATGCACACTTGCCTCCAGAAGGATCACCATTCTGTCCCTAGTTGAATTCTCAAAGAAAATCTAAATACAGTTTATGTCAACTAATAAACTTTCCTAAGACCGACCTATCACATTTAAGGTGGCCCAATCCTTGGATCTTGTGAAGATATTCCCTCTCCGAGTTTGCAACGTGGCCTCATGTTGGCCCATAGAGAATACTGGTTGGGATGTGCATACCTTGCAGCTCCAGACAACATTCTAATCACTGGGGGGGGGCATACCATTCTTGATCAAAACACACTGGCGATACTAAAGCTTGATCTCCAAATAGTTGCTAAATGCTCGTTTTGAAGCAAAATCTATATCCTATTTGAAACCTTGCACAAACTATCCTTATCCAAAACATAGATAAAGTAAAAGTGTAATTTCCATCTTCTTAGTCATTACAAGTCTGCAACTTTTAGAACTGTAAGTACTCCAAAAAGGAAAATTCACAGCCAAGAGCAGAAAGCTCAACTGTTCCAACTAAAGCTAGTAATTGGAAAAAACATGTTGAATTTCAGACAAAAGAATGGTCCTGAGTCTTAATTGCAGAGAAAGAGACAGAGCACAAACAGATAAGAAGTCAAACGAAAAGCCAAATTTCCTAATCTGAAATTGTTTTCCTGTTGTACTATATTTTTTTTGTTTCTGTTGGTCAATACAAAAAAGATTCATGAAGCATTAGCTTGAAGTGATTTTAGAGACGGGCCAAGGTCCATGATTATTAAACCATTATCAGAGTTTTACTAGATAGTTTGCAAGCAACAAATGTCTGATGTTGGATCATATCATTCTTCCAGATAGAATGACTCTATCTAGCATAAGGTTGGCTAGAAAACAATCCAGCTAAGTTATCGATGAAGTATAAATGAGAAACAAGTTTCTAATCACATGGTATTTCAAAGTTTCAACAAGCATTCTGAAAGATACCTTGCATTTGACTAATAATTTATAACTTATGCTCAAGAGTCTAATCAAATAACCAGACAAAAATCCAATTAAGTGGAAAGTACCATTCATTTAATCTAAATATCTGAAGCAACAAGGGCCATTATAACCTATGAAAATACAAAAATGTTACACCTCTGGCCTTGTCCCTTCGATGCCAATTTCTTTGTCATTCCACTCCCCAGAGGACTCAAAAAACATGGATTTAAATACAGGGGAACGTGCTGCCAGAACAACTCTGTGGGCATGAAATTTTTCCCCTGATACATCAAATGTGACTCCGCATTTTCAACATCTTCAAGCAGTTCCCCAAATTGTTGACCCAAGTTTGATTCAGGGATGTGAATATAGTGCAATCTGGGGCCTTGAATAGCAGAAACCACAACCCCAACTGTACAACATATTTTCAGAGTATCATCCTTCAAAAAATCTGATGATTCCAGCATAGCTCGCTTGAAGAAACGCTTGTAACCCCTAAAGATCCCCAAGAGGGTGAAAATAAAAAAAAAGAGAGTAAATGGTAACCACATTAAGCTGAGGCCACCAGGAGTTTGAGGTCTCTGACCTGCAAATCCACATACATACCTATTGACACCTCACAAGACACGGTCCTCCGGATTAGGTTTTGTGGATGACAGCTTGTGTAAGTAGAGCTTTATTTGCAACTTCACGGGATACCATCGTAATCTCCACACAGAGGCAACTCAAGGGATTATCCACGCAGTATTAGCACTTATTGATGAAACACCAAGGAGCCTTGTGTGGCTAAATCAAAAGGAAACTAGCCCTCTTTGAGGGAAAGAAACTTGATGATCCCTTTAAGAAGGGACAGAAAACCAGCACAGAATGGAGCAATAGGGAACACAAAGTATGGTGCCCAACAACATGACAGGAGGATGACCTACAAAGCTGCTCAGTCGAAGGACAGTGGTGAGAATCATTGCTATTTGCAATTATTGTAGTATAGATGGCCATACCAAGACAAAATGCTGGAAATTTCATTTCCTTGTTGCATTTTTCCCTCAATGTCAACATCTTCACAATAACCCATATAAACAATCGATAACATATAGTTCCCCTATCCTTTCAGCAAGCCAAAAAACAACACTAAGCCCAATCAAACATTGAGCATAGAATCCCTCAGTTTTTTGACCTAGAAGGTACATAAATCCAATGAGAGTAGGGCTAATAGAGTTGACAGATTTGATGCCAACAATAAAATATTTAAAGTTATAAGACCACAAGAAAACAAAATCCGTGACAAAAATGTTTATTGAGCATAACGTGACATAAAAGAAAAAATTACTAACTGTTTGTAATGGTTTCAGTTTATTTGGTAACTGAAAGTTGTTGGTTAAGAGTTATGAGAATACATTTGTAAATCATCACATGTGGTTTTTCTCTATAAAAAGAATATTTTCCATGACATGATAAGAGAAGCTTTTCAGATAAGTATTCCCACTGACAACTGCTATGAAAATCTCTCAAGTGCAATACTGAAACTGCAAACATGTAACTGCAAGTGTTAACCATGATATTTCTCATTTGGAATATGCCATCTTAGTAAAGTGTTGTTAGTCACACTAGTATTGTACTTTTCTTTAATATGATATATTGTCATCTAGAAAGTCTTGAAATGGCATTTTTCTAAAGATGTGGAGTTTAATTTCCCTCTATATACTTGCATTTGATTTGTTTAAATGAAATGCTATCCTTGCTGGTAGAAGAAATTATTCTTACATATGCAGCTCTCTCTTTGGACATGATTATGAACAGTGGATTGGCTTCAAAAACAAAAAATATCACAAGAAGTATTCATCTTCCTTTGAGGAATGCGAGTGGTAAAATAGAGAAAATTCCAAAAGCTGAAAAAGCATTTGAATATGATGAAAGGATCAGTTGGATTCCCAATTGTATTGAGATTTCCAACTTTAGTTTAAAATGTGTACTAGTAGTTTCTGTAGTCTCTTTACAAGATAGAATAGACTAGTCTCTTTACAAGGGAGCATTGCATGTTTGATTCAGCTAAGAATCAGAAATAAATAATTAAGCTTTAATTTACTTTGATGACATTTCAAAAATATAATGCAGATGAAGCAGCACAGTATAAGGACAAGATTTAGAAAAAGACAAAAATATATTAATGTCCATGGATAAGTTGTTGATTTGAACAAAACTACAGCATGTACCATGAATTTGTTAAGGTCTCTGTTTCTTATCATTATGTGCATATACTCCTCTCGCAACCCTCCTGCAAGTGCTGTTGTTACCCTTTTGAAGGAAGGCTGGCACGTGTAAAACACTGCCCTATAAAAATCCCCTGACCCTACAAATTTTTCTTTTTCCATGAGGGTCAACACACTTGCAAGGGCCATAAAAAGGTCAACGTTTCTGCAGATGAAGGGAAAACATAGGTGCATAGATAGCACCAGAGGAGGGCCAATGCACATGCATGCATAACACTAAATGGATTATTTATACATCATCAGTGAATTGTTCATGTTGAGATTATGTTTAATCTTCACTTGAGGCCACATGCAAACCCTCTAATGTATTGGTGGAATTTGTGAAGCCTACATATGAGTAATTAACCCAATTTATTGTATTTCTATATATTTGACTAAATCTACCTAGTCACCTTCTTGGGATAGTGCTTCTCTTGTTCATGTGGTTGGGTATGCAATCTCTCTCTCGTTCATCATTTAAGTGATGTTTCATTTCTGTTGTAATTTTGCTTGGCCGGATTAGGGCTTATTGGAGATTTCACAATAGATCCCACTATCTTCTGATATTAACATGGTATCAGTTCCAGCGTGTACTCTTCTTTCTCTGTCTAGCATTGTTTCAGGACTGTTTCAGGTCTTAAACTAGGGTTTTAGTGCTCCTATTTCAACAACAAACAGGTTCTAGGGTTTTTACCCTTTTCTTTCACTGGTGCCCTCCTGCTTTGGCGGTTTTTTTGTTTTTCAGCGGATTTAAGGGGATTTTTTTGCAAATCTATGCCCTTTTCTACAGCAGAACCCACCTCTTACTCTCTTTTCAGCAAAATACTGTAGATTTTTCAGGGTTGTGTTGGTAACTTGTGCATCTGTGAATAACGCCAGAGGTTCAAAACCCAAGACTGTTTGCAACGAACACAAACAATTTTACTGAAACTTCGATCCAACATCTGATGGAAACCCAAGGAAACCCAAGATTGGAGCTTTCCTTGGGCTTCCAAACACCGGTGACCCAGGAAATTATATTTTGACACTGGTGACTTTTTCCATCCACTTGTGAGTTGGACTCACAGAGAATCAAACAACTCACAAGTTACTCAGTGATCAGGGTCTCACCAATGAGTACTTACAGGTCTGACTTGCTTTTGGCAAGTTTGACTCACCAGCAAAATGACAGACACGGGACCAAGCAGAGTAACAAAGATTGACTCAAGAGTACTTGGCAGAGTTGGTGAATTTTTCAACTGTGTGGTGCACCATCATCCATGGCATTTAGCACTACAGCAAAATTTTTAGAAGGAATTACCGTGTTGTGTAATATACTGACTAGATGTGACAAATGAAATATTAAATATTAAGGCTAGTGAAGGTGGTTAAACCACCATGACCATATGAGGATGCTATATATTGATGTATTAGGAGATGATTAATTTGAGAGAGCAGTACATGTATTGCACATAGCCTACCTCAAGGTCCCTATGAGGTACTTGCCCTGGCATTTAAATTTTTGAAAGTTTATTATTCTCTCAACACATGTACATGTCTATCAATATGTAGACTCCATATTCCTACACACAGTACTATTTAATTCCAGCCTTGAGTTCAATTTTACTAAAAGTTTAAAAGAGACAACAACCAACATCTAAGTTGATATTAAAACATGTGTTTCAGCTTTAAATTCAATTCAAACAAAGAGATTCAGCTTAAAATTCAGTTGTAACAATAATTGGTTAATCTTTCCTACAGCCAACCTTCAAGGCTATTACTCATTTTAATATTCAAACTGCTTATTACTAGTCCCGTTTCTACAGATTCATGAACAAAGGCAAACTAAATGGATAATGTACAGTACAATGCACATCATAGAGAATTGAAGTAAACACTTAAATAATATAACTAGAATTGACTACTTCACCTTCTTTTAGGGACATGGCCGATGATCTTAAGCTTAACAAAAATGAGAAAGTTGAATAATCTACCAAGTATCTTATTAAAATCA
Source organism: Pseudotsuga menziesii (assembly GCA_001517045.1). Lineage (NCBI taxonomy): Eukaryota > Viridiplantae > Streptophyta > Pinopsida > Pinales > Pinaceae > Pseudotsuga > Pseudotsuga menziesii. Next base: position 76,888 of record LPNX011123359.1, on the reverse strand, counting down.
AATGTTATTCACTGAAACCTCATTAGTATACGAAAAACTTACCATTTCTTTCAAAAAAGTGTTCCCATCTTTAGTAAGCTTAATGTCCCCGAAGCCTCCAACAAGCCTGTCAAAATGAACAAATCAGCATTTCTTATATATAAAAACTTCACACAAGACCACATTATAATTTCATTAGCAAAGTCAAAATCACAATGAATATGCCATGAAATATGGTACAAATGAACAGGATTGCCAATTTATTTGATTGGAAAAAACCTAAACTGGGAGATAATCACGGTTATAAGACATTTAATTAGACATTTTCGATGTCTATAGGTGGACTTGGCTGCTCTAATAGCAACAAACCTCCTACGTGGATGTAGTATGTTTGGATGTGGTAGTAATGAGAAACAACTACAAGTCCCATACAATTTCATGTCAGAGCATGACCAGGAATATAAATGGTAATGTCATCAAATGGGAGCAGGAAGTAGAAGACCTAGTGAATCAATGTGCAAATCATACAAATATGTTGGAAGAACTTTTTCCAGGAAAATATGATCTTGAATCATAACATAAAGAATAAGATGAAAACCATACTTCATAATCTAAAATGTTAACACATTATAAATTATAACAAAGTCCACATGATAGGGGTGGCAGGTGCAGGGGGATCCTTATTGATCCCATAGGACCTCAGCAAATCAGATATTCATGGGGTCTACAGAATGCTTACAGTCAAGCAAAGGTTTCCACTATCGTTCAAAGAATCAGAATCACCTCTCCATCAAGCATAAGGAACCTCCTATTGGTGTTTGGGGACTACACCATTATAATTCAACATGCACAACAATTCTATCCCCAAGTACAGAATATTAGTACAAATCGTAAAAAAAATAATGATTGAAATTCAAGGTTTCAAAGATTTCTGATTTCTCCATATTCTTTGTTCCTTAAATGCCAAAGAGGATCAATTAAACAACCTAGCCACAAGGCTGGGGGAAGACCACTTTAGGAAAAGTGGGGATAATTATATCATTCCCATCCCATAAGTCTTTAGATTGCTTATGTATGTGAATCCAGCAATGAACAGGCCATGTCTCATCGCGGTATTAACTCCCACAAGAGGAGGATGGACTACACATTAAGGTGTGACTTGTCCTCACACATGCTCCAGTCCATCTGCTATTCAGGCTATCAAATAATGAATTCCTCCTCCATTGCTTATGTATGTGAATCCAACAATGAACAGGCCACGTCTCATCGCAGTATTAACTCCCACAAGAGGAGGATGGACTATGCATTAAGGTGTGACCTGTCCTCACACATGCTCCAGTCCATCTGCTATTCAGGCTATCAAATAATGAGTTCCTCCTTCATCAAGGCATATGAAATTTCAGTTTGGCTTCAGCTCCAGCACTGTGATCAAGGTGATGATTATTCCCCTTTGGGCTCTCTGGAAAAATATAGGTGTGGTGTGAATTGGGACTGTTGAAACAGGCTTCAAGCCTGTTGCTATTTGGCTCCTAGTAGATCAGCAACAAAGCTCCAATCTTGGGTTTCCTGGGTCACTTCTGAAATCTCCATTTCATTCTTTGTTCAACACATAACTCCCTTGGTTTTGGGTATTAATTTTGTTCAGTCCTTAAGACAAGTGATCTTGCATTAAGACAATTTCTAATTTATACTGCTTAAACACAAATTCATTATACTGCTTAAAGCCTACAGAGTGTTTTCCAGCCATACCTTAAAGGGATAATGATCCAGCAAAAACTCGCAGATTCAATGGCTTCAAAATTACCCCAAATCCTCTGCCTCCACCAGTGATTCCGCGACTTGTAGCTGCTCTTCTTCTTTCCTACGCGCTCTTGGGAAACTGTTTCTAACCAAACCTGTACCCACACCCAGGAAAATATCGTTGTAGAGGACAAAGGGGCAAGATAACTATCGTTGTATCGTCTCCTTTATGGCCCCTTTCCTCTACTACCCCTCTCCTCTATGACCCCTCTCCTCTGCATAGTCGGGCTTCAAACCCTTGCTCCAACTTCGGGCATTGAGCGTGCAGGTAATCAACAATTGCAAACTGTGCTTCAAACCCTTGCTCCAACTTCGGGCATTGAGCGTGTAGGTGATCAACAATTGCAAACTGTGCTTCAAACCCTTGCTCCAACTTCGGGCATTGAGCGTGCAGGTGATCAACAATTTCAAACTATGCTTCAAACCCTTGCTCCAACTTCAGGCATTGAGCATGCAGGTGATCAACAATTGCAAACTGTGCAAGTGCGGGAAGGAAGGAAGAATGAATTTCACATAGAAGTGGTCCTAAGGTCCAAATAATATTTATTTTGGTGCTAGGGAAAATAATATATGGTACAAAGTTATGTCTATACTAAGTTTTTATAATATTATATACAATAAAACTATTCTTTGAACTTTGTGATAGTAAAAAGTCTAGGAATATACGATGACGAAGTTGAAAGTAACATATTATATACAATAAAACTATTGTTTGAACTTTGTGAAAGTAACATATTATATACAATAAAACTATTGCTTGAACTTTGTGAACATATACGATTGATAAAATGTTATTTTTTTAATGTGTTTTCTCATGATTGAAGCTAGATTTCATTAATGATTTTGACGATATCATTTTTTTAGTGTTGTTTTAAGTCAAAGTCTTCATAAACTTTCTAAAGATATAATTTCTTGCAAAATTGTCTTGAACACTCTTGTTTTGCTAAGAAAAATGTTTTTATTAATTAGGCATTAATCAAGCATGAAATGGGTAATTTTACATATAATTACAAAATTGTTGTAGTCTCTATGCATAATTATAATGTTAATGCATTGACGTTAATTTGAAAAGACCTTGAGTTAATGTGTACGACACAAAAATCCTTGAGTTAAAAAAAACCACTTTCACCATTATATTTCTAAATTAGGACCCCATTCTTCTTCAAATAGAGGATTCTAGATCAATTGATGTTAGTAAACTATTGCAATAAAAGTACTATCTGAGGTGATATATCCTTAGGGATCAATATTACATTGTATTTAAGCTAAGTTATGCTCTCAATCCCAAATTAGTTACTACACATTTAGTATTAGGGTACACATATGACCCTAATATGAACTAGATATATGATACTAATCCCCATATTAGACAAATAAGGTGATAGGGAACATATCGTCATCATCATAATCATCATCAATCTCGACTTAGTGAACAATGAAGGGAATTTGACACTTTACAAAATGATAAGCAACACTTTCTAAAATTGTATAAATATGCCACCATAATTGTATTGATAAAGGAATTTAGACTAGAGACCTTGTATCAAATGTATTATAACGAGACCACGATAACATATTTAGTGGATATACATGGTATCTTGATGGAAAACACTATTAGTAACGTAAAATTGGACAATTGGACTAGTCATAGATTACCATGTGACAAGTTGGGCCTATTATTTACAAAGGATGGAAATGAAGCAAATTAAACTTTGCATGACTTAAATATCCCCATGCTAAAATAAAAAAATGATGTAAAAGTCAACATACTAGAATTGCAGTTCATACTAAATAAGAAAAAGATATATATCCAGTCAAAAGGAAAAGAGAAGGGGAAAAACCATACTTTCCAACAAACATGATATGACCCTATTTGATGAAGATGAGGATGACATGAAAATTTAAATTAAATGTTTATAATTGACCAATTAAGTGTATTTATTTAAATAATTGACCAATTTGATGCATCGTCACTTAAGCAACGCTTATGAGGCTATTTGTTGCTTAAGCGACGCTTATGAGAATAGACGTCGCTTAAGCGACGCTTATGGCCACATTTTCAAAAAAAAAAATTATCTTTGTGATTTTTGGTGGGTTTAAAAAAAGAAATCCACGCGTCGTCGGATTTTGGATCGAAATGTAGTAGTGTACCATCACCATCACCATCACCATCACCATCATCATCACCATCACCACCATCATCATCATCACCATCACCATCACAATGACCCTCAACATCATCATCATCACCATGACCCTCATCATCATCATCATCATCATGTTGATCGTCATCATATTCATGGTCATGGTCATCGTATTCATGGTCATGGTCATCATCATGTTGATCATGAAGATGAAGACGACGATAATCAACATGATGAATATGGCGGTGATGATGGTTATGATGATGATAATTATTATGATGAAGATGATGATGATCATCATATTTTCCATCATGATCATCATCATCACCGTCATCATATCCATTCTCATCATCATCATCATCATCATGATAATGATTATGGTGAAGAGGGTGATGATGATGAAGATTATGGTGATGACAGTGAGGATGGTTGTGATGAATATGATTACCATCTTCACCATCACCATCACCATCCATCATATTCACCATCACCATCCACATCACCATCATCACCACCATGACCACCATCAATATCATGATCACCATCATCACCATGATGGTCACCATCACCATGATCACCATCATCATCATCACCACCATGACCACCATCATCATCCACATCACCCTCATCACCACCATGATGACCATAATTACCATCACCACCATCACCATCACCATCATCATCACCATCACCATCACCATCATCATCATTACCATCACCATGACCCTCAACATCATCATCATCACCATGGCCCTCATCATCATCATAATTGTTATCATCATCATAGTCATGTTGATCGTCATCATATTCATGGTCATGGTCATTGTATTCATGGTCATGGTCATCATCGTGTTGATCACAATGATAAGGACGATAATGATCAACATGATGAAGATGGTGGTGATGATGATGATGATGATGATGAAGATGATCATCATTATCATCTTTTCCATCATCATCATCGTCATCCAAAAATCTGTAGTCGCAAGCCAATGATGATGAAGGAAACAACAACGATGACGGCGACCGTGATGATGGTGATCTACATCATGATGCTGATGAAAATGATGATGATGACGAGGATGAGGATCACGATGATGAAGATATCATCATCATCGCTATCATCTAGGATGAGGATCATGATGATGATGATACCATCATCATCATCATCATCATCAAGGATGAGGATCAGGATGATCATCATCATCACCATCAGCTTCATCATGTTGATCACCATCATCTTCATCTTCATGATAATTAGATGTAGCATCGATCTTCACCATGAACAAAAATACAATCACAAGACTTCATGAC
>LPNX011123359.1:0-71613 GCA_001517045.1 Pseudotsuga menziesii | reverse complement strand
AATTAATCAACATTATTTTATTATTTTAACTATTATTTTATTATTTTAGCTATTATTTTATTATTTTCCTTAGGAGGCCCATTTTAGACCCCAAAATTCCTCTAATGATAAGACAATTAAAAAATGAATATTAAGAATGTTAAAATATACAACCATCTTAGCTTATTAAATGGATAAACTGAAGAAATATGTTTTTACTGGACATTAAATGGACATACTTTTTGTGAAAATTGGGTCACGGTGCTCCAATGTGACAAGCACATTGATACTTTGATGACGATGATGTTGGACCCTCATCATCACACATCATCATCTTCATTGTCATCCTCATAAGGGCATGGTCATCATCATCGTCAACATTATCATCATCATCATCATTAACATAAACATCATCATCATCAAGATCACCATCATCTTTGTCATCATGGTGTCAAACTTTATTTTCATTTATCCAAGATAGGGATGTGTCATTATGTAGATGGTTCTTCCCTCATTAATGTTAAGGTTCATTATTCAAGTTAGGATGTTTTTCTTACTCTTATATTTGCACCTCTCTATTGAACTTATATTTGGGACCCATAGTTCTATAAGTCGAGAAATATATTAGATATAAGAAGTATTTCAAGGCTACAAAAAAATCCTTTCATTTTATTGGCTATATTCAACAATTTCCTTCTCATCACTTTTTGATTGAAAGGTTTGCCAGTATTATGCATTTTTTTTTCGAAAATGAATATTTGAAGTAAACTAAGTTTTACTTATTCTTAATGTTGGTGGATTACAAAACAAGTATCTTTGAACTACAGTAAGTTTTACTTACTTTGAATGTTGGTGAAAAGTTAATATCGCTAGCTATATGTGGATATGTGTAGAAATTAACTTTCATATCACTACCTATATATGGATGATGATGATAAAATAATATATAATAAAAAGACATAGTAAACATAAAATACATATAATATAAAATATGGATGACTCGTTCTGCACAGTTATATGCAATTTGGACAGTTTTATGAATTTTGGAGTAGCTCATGTCTATCATTTCGCAGTGGCTCATGGGTTCGATCCACAGTTTGGATTTAGGAGCTCATGGCTCAACGGGTAAGCATCACCTCATTTTTTTGGGTATGTTGTGACAGGGTTTTTTGTGCACGCAACTAGTTCAGGGTTCGAGATTGGATGGGCATGCAACTGGTTTAGCGTTTTAGTTTTTTTGAGCATGCTATGATGTTTGTTGTGTATTTGTGGGAAAACATCTACAACCACATTGGGAGATAGATAACAGGTGGAAAACCTTTTCGACGATTAGGTGCATTGCTGAAACTTTTTGAACACCATCGGAGCATTTTTTAATAGCGATCAGAGGTTTTAAAGACTACAGATTGGCGAGATAAAGCTAAAATTTTCCGTAGTGTTGGTGTCGAAACTTGAAAGGACTAACGATCGGTGATCTAGTTTCCTAAGGAGCCGCAATGGCGGAAGACAGAAGGACTATGGATCGGTGAAGTTTACAACTACTCCTCCATAGTGTCGAAGGCACAGAAGACTAAAGCTTTGATCGATGACAAGAATCATTCCGATAGCAAGAAAATAGATGAACTCTTCGGCGATCAAAAGAACTAAAGACAACATAGCGGCAGGGCAAGGCTGAAAAGTTTCAAAATGTCGATGACATGAAGAACTAAATACCGTCGAAGTCAAGTATCAGAAATCAAAACTTGAAAACACTAACCATCAGCGAGTTAGTCTACTAAAGAGCCGCCACAGTGGAAGAAAGACAGAATGCAGATTCCATGACCAGATGAACATTTCATCGAAAGATCTAAGGACAATGGATCGATGAAGTTTACAACAAATCTCCTCCATAGTGTCGGTGGCATAGAAGACTAAAGCTTCGATTCAAACGTTGCCAATCAACCTCCGGTAGCAATACAATTAGTTCATTTCACCTCCAAAACTACGGTAGTGTTCAGATAAAAGGTTCCGATGCATAATTATTTCAGCTCCCAATCGTTGACGAGCTAGTGATGGAGAGCACCAACATTGAGATTTGGAGCGTCAATAAGCTAAAAGAAAAAGTTGTCGATCGCCGATAAAGAGACCATCGTGATGCTAGTGATTTAAGGCAATGACACTGCGGTAGCGTTGGGACTTAGGGTGCCAATGGAATAGAAGACAAAGCTTCCAATCGATGACTGCAGTAATAACGTAGAAAACTCCAGTGGATTAAAACAAGAAATGTCACTTCAGATTAACTGTCGAAATACTGGTTGTTGATGGAAATTTCAGACTGGACTAGCAATGCTGATTATCAGCGACCACTTCAGCCATTAAAAGCTCACTCAGTAAACTAGATATTCATGGTAGATAAACAAATAGTTAGCAAGGGTTTGAAGCCCTAATTTGGCAAAGCTGTCACTTTCAATTATTTTTGTGTAAACAGATCGTATTTTCAGGATTTGTGATTTTTGTAGAAGGCTATAAAGCCCATGATTGATTTTATAATAAGGGTTCAACTTCAGGGATTTATGAGCCAACAATACTTTCAAGCTTCTCGTTTTACTTGTTCATGGTATAAGGTCTTTTGTTGTGATCTGTTCAGCCATCATCTCTTTCTTTACTGTGTTTATGCTTGAATGTGCATTTAGGTCAATTTTAGATTTATTAAAAAGTCGATAGTTGTCATCCTACCTGTCTATTAGTTATATTTGATTTATAAATAACATCCTCAGTAGGATTTAGCCATTTATATGCATGTGTTATGTGTGTAAGTCTGCCTTCCTGGTGAGTTCTCCATCCCTGCACCTTATAGTCGAATTTCTAAGCAAATTGCAACTAAAAGCCTTGTAAACGAGTGAGTCTTATGCATGCCTTGAGAGTGGAAAGGTTACATAGGTCGACTGACTTGACCCATATATGAAAATCCTAAAAATTAGTTTAAGTTACCAGGAATCCTTGAGCTACAACCTAGAGGATTTTCCTGGAGTAATAACAAAGTGGCGCTGTTGCCGAGGAGAGGAGATTGAAGCTCGGCTTCCCTCGGAGATGACATAGATCCATGCTTTGATGATATACAAGGCTTGGACATTATTACAGTTGTAATCATCTATCTTGCGACTCCATTGATATAAGGTGGCTTCAATAAGAACAAGTACCAGAGAAAACCCAAAGGGGCCACCAGCAACACCTGTTTCAGATCTAGAAGAAATATTGAGGAAGGCTAGGGATTTATTAAGACAAACCAGTAGTGCTGCACAAAATGCTACATCAGGGATTTCAAAAAATCTTTTTGTTTTTATTTCTTCTGCCGAAGCTCTGAATTCCCAGAAACTTTTATTGACATCAGAAAAACCTAGGGCTTAGGAATCTTCAAGCACTGCTGCTTGTGAATATCCAATCCCTGGTGACTCCATTGGGATAAGTATACCACCACCTTCTCAGCAAATATTTCCATCAGTTCTGCCTTCCACATCCCTATCCATACCCATTTCCAATATGGATACCCCTCAATTGGCCAAGATGGAAATGATCCTAGTAGCTAGGTATGCACTGCTAATTTTTCCAAATCCTCTCACAGCCATGCCTACCGGGGATTACCTCAAGTATATGCCTATGTTTACCGTGGAAGGGGATTTCACTGTTGAAGAACATATAGAGGATTTTTATATCTATGCTGAAAATATAAATATAGAACACGAAGATGTATGGACCAGAGTTTTTTTGCAAAGCCTAGATGGCCAGGCTAGGAAGTGGTTTAAAGAACCACCTGTTAGGTCAGTGGTAGGCATAGAGGCCCTAGATGATGTTTTCCTAAAGCATTAGGGAGAGAGGAGAGACCACCTCTACTATATCACAGAATTCAGCAACCTGAAAAGAGAAAATGGTGATTCTGTCTCCAACTTTACCAAGAGATTCAACAACATGTACAACAAGATCCCCATTGAGATTAATCCCATTGGTACCTCAGCTATGATAACTTATGTGAATGCCTTTGACTTTGAATTTTTCCTACTTCTCAGAGAAAGGAGGTATGCCTCCTTGTCACTCATGTAGGATGCTGCCCTAGAGGTAGAGTCAAACATTTCGGCATCTCAGAAGGTCAAAGGGAAGGTAGATAGGAGAAAGAAGCTAGCATACTATAGTGGGGATTCTGCATCAGAGAACAAGATTGAAAAAATGACCAAACTTTTAGATAACCTGACTACTAAAATGTCTAAATTGAATGACCAAGGACATCTGTCGGTAAGGGGTAAGGGGCCAAGAGACTTCGCTCCTCAAAACCCAAATTCTGCTCCTTATAGAAAAGGAAACCCCCCAGTTCAGATTCTTAGAAGGGAGAGAAATAAAGGGGAAGATCAAAGGATAAGAGCTCCATTTCAAAATGCTGTATTAGAAGAAGAGCCAGAGTTTATTGAAGAAGAAGGAGAAGCTGAAGACAATATCCACTACATGGAGGATGAGGTGGACTAGTCTTTTCTAACACAAGCAGAATATGAAGAATCCCTGATTGATGAGCAGATCACTGAAGAGGTTGTCTATCAGGATGATGCTCAGGGAGGTTACCAACTGAGGTCTGGGCTGGTTGCTCCCCTAAAAAGAATGATGTACATGTCAAGCTACCTACTGCACCAACTAGAAATCTTGTTGTTTTACCAAAGAAAGTGGTTGTCCCATCCAAATCATTGCATAAACCAACACCTTCAGCCACACCTGATCAAGTCCAACTCAAACCTATAGCTCATGAGGTAAGGTTTCTAGATAGGTTGCATTATTCTTTTAACCTTGAGTCTAAAATTCAAAAGTTGAAAATCCCTTTCCCTTTAATTGAGTTGATGAAGAATGATGCTTTTAAAACCTCCATTCTGAATTCCCTTCAGCCCAAGGTGCACCATGACACTGAATTTGTGAACCTGCAATATGACAATCCTATTGTAACCATGGGCCCCATGATCGAAGACATAAAGGATTCCTACCCACCATTCTATATATACTTGAACATCCATGATAAAATCCTCCATAACTGTCTGCTGGATTCAGGAGCCTCTCATAACCTGATGCCAAAGGATGTGATGGATGAAATCGGCCTTAGCATTACCAATCCCTACCACAATTTATTCTCCTTTGACTCCAGGAAGGTTAAGTGCTTGGGCCTCATCAAAGACCTTGCAGTAATCTTAACTTAGTTACCTTCAAAAAGCGTAATGATGGACATCGTAGTGGTCGATATTCCTCCAAAATTTGGTCTCTTGCTGTCCTGGTCATGGAGAAAAAGATTGGGTGGCACCCTTCAGATGGATCTCACGTATGCCACCGTTCCCATGTTCGGAGGGGAGACTGAGAGACTGTACAGGGAAAATCATCTAGCATACATCATAAGCAAGGAGAGGCACTCAGTGAATCACCTGATCTACGTCGTGGATGTCGATTTTGGGTCTTGCATCTTGCAAATAGATGATAATCAGTAGACATCCATTCAGCTCATTCAGCTCACCCGTCCGCAGCCTGAAGAAGTCACAATAGTGATCTGGACCATGTATTTCGATGGGGAAAGCGCTCAAAACTTAGCAGGCGTGGGTATCATTTTGATCTCCCCATCTAAGGAGAACATTCACTTATCTTATAAGCTCGATTTCAAAACCACGAACAATGTAGCTGAATATGAAGCCTTACTGTTAGGAGTTAAAGTGGCCAAGGAGATGGGGATCATGTGCGTGAAGATTTTTGGGGATGCAGACCTCATCATACAGTAGGTCAACAACACTTTTCAAACAAAAAATATCATATTGAAGGCCTATAGGGACGAGGTATGGAAACTCAGAGAATCCTTTATGTTTTTTGAACTATCATATATTCCTAGAGATTTGAATCACCTGGCTGATTCCCTGGCCATCTCTGCAAGTCTTTTTGTTCCTCCTTTACCCCCTAAGCTCAGCTATGACATTCAGGTCAAGTATAAACCCTCTCTGCTAGACACTGTAAAATTTTGGAGGGTGTTTGAAAATGATGGGGAGCTTAGTAAATTCCTTCAATTAGTGGATGAATTCTCTGACATACACATGGACCAAGAAAACCTTAACCTGGAGGAATCCAAGTAGCTCAAGTTAAAAGATAAAGTGACTAAGCACAATATTGTCCAATTTCCCAGCAACTACATACCCCGAGGTCTAGTACCACTGGAAGAATTGTTTGATCACAATGGCATCCCTTTCAATCCTACCAAAAGGGAGCTAGATCCTTCTATCCAAGAACAAAACATAGGCAGCCATAGCCATCCAAAACTGATAAATCTATCCACTGGGATAACTATTGAACAGAAGTATGAATATTGTAGCTTGATAAAAGAGTTTGCTGATGTCTTTACATGGGAGTATAGTGACCTAAAAACATATGACACCAACATCATCCATCACAGGATTCCTTTTGATAATGACACCATTCCTTTCAAATAGAAGCTGAGACCCATTAGCCCTCTTCTATTACCAGTGATTGATAAAAATATCCACAAGCTCCTCAAAGCCAAGATCATAATTCCCCTCGGGTATTACAAGTGTATTGAAAATCTAGTAGTGGTAAGAAAGAAAAATGGAGAAATCAGGTTGTGTGTGTATTTTAGAAACCTAAACAAGTGTTCCAAAAAAGACAACTATCCATTGCCCAAGATGGAACATCTGCTGCAGAAAGTCTCGGGGGCTAGGGTCATGTCCTTCCTTGATGGCTTCTCTGGATACAACCAAGTTGCTATGCACCCAGATGACCAAGAGAAGACTTCCTTTACCACCCCCTGGGGCACCTTCATGTATGCTAAAATGCCATTTGGGATAATGAATGTTGGGGCTACTTTTCAGAGAGATATGGGCCTAGCTTTTGTAGGGATAAAAGATAAATTTGTGCTGATATATTTGGATGAATTAACAGTTTACTCTCACAACTATCATGATCACTTGCAACATTTAAGGAAGGTATTTCTAAAGTGCAGAAGGTATGGAATATCACTGACCCCAAGAAGTCCCAGTTTGCACTCAATGAAGGAAAGCTTATAGGCCACATAGTCTCAACAGAAGGTGTAAAGATTGATCGGGTAAGAGTGGAAGCAATTCAGCAGCTGTCAATACCAAGGTCAAAAAGAGACAATCAGTCCTTTTTAGGCAAGATAAACTTCATCAGGAGATTCATTCCTAATTTCTCTGAGCTGGTAAAGCACATAACAACCATGCTAAAAAGGGATGCAGAAATCAAGTGGATCGACCAAGCAAGAAATTATTTTGAAGACATTAAGAAAGCAATCATGGAGGCCCCAACCTTGATTAGTCCCAACTACACCAAGGGTTTTTACATTTTCTCTTTTGCATCTTATGACACAGTGGCAGTCGTACTATTACAAAAGAATGATGAAGGTCTTCATCATCCAATTGCTTTCTTCAGCAGAACCCTGAGAGATGTTGAGCTGAAGTACGACCCAATTGAGAAGTAGGCTTATGCTCTCATAAAATCTTTGAAGACTTTCAGAATCTACATTCTCCATGCAAAGATCACTGCATATGTCCCTTTAGCTACTATGAAGGATGTTTTGACTCAGCCTGACATTGATGGGAAGAGAGCTAAGTGGATTTCCAAACTCATTGAGTTTGATGTAGAGGTGAAAACCACCAAGCTGGTAAATGGATTAGGTCTGGCCAAAATCATGGCCAAAGAAAACTGTGAACTGATGGGAATAAATTTTACATGTGTCAGATCAGCAAAGGTGCAGACTATGGTAGTAGCTGAAACAGAAGTAAATCAAGATCAGAATAATAGTCCAGCAGTAGCTAAGAACATATCTTCATGTGAGTGGTACTCAGGTATCAGTCAATTTTTGCTAAAATTAGAAGTTTCTCTTGATATTACTCCTAACCAAGCACGAGCTTTTAAGTTGAAATCTGTTAAGTTTTGCATAATTGACAGTTTGCTGTATTGGAAGGATCAGTCTGGAATTTTGTTAAGATGTCTAGATAAAGAGGAAGCAGAGTAGGTCATGCAACACTTTCATTTCAGTACATGTGGAGGCCACCACTACTGGAAAACCACATCCCATAAGATATTAAAAGCAGGATATTGGCCAGTCCTTTTTGCTAATGTATGCACTTTTGTAAATGCCTGTGACCAATGTCAAAGGTGTATAGGGAAGCAACAACTCAAATACTTTCCCCTTAGGCCTGTTACAGTGAATGGGCCTCTCCAGCAATGGGGTCTAGATTTGATAGGTGAAATAAATCCATCTTCCAATGGATAGCATAAATGGATCTTGGTAGCCACTAACTACTTTACCAAATGGATAGAAGCAGTACCCACCAGAAATGCCACTCATCAAGTCATCATGAGATTCTTATATGAGAACATCTTCAGCAGGTTTGGTTTCCCAATAAGGTTAGTAACTGATAATGCACCGTCTTTTAAGGCTGGGGCATTAGTTAGAATGTGTGAATCAATTAGTATTCAACTGGTGCACTCCACATCCTATTACCCACAAGGCAATGGCCTGGCTGAATCATCCAACAAAAGCTTAGTCAGAATCATCAGGAAACTGCTAGAGACAAATAAAAAAAGCTAGGATTCAAAGCTTAAGTTTGCTTTATGGGCTGATAGGGTGACAAATAAAATATCCATAGGGACTTCTCCATTCAAACTAGTTTATGGCACTGAGGCCATCTTTCCTATCCAACTCATCCTTCCAATGGCAAAGTTATTTCAGGAAGAGGAGGATGAACCAAATGATATGATGAGAAGGATGATGGATTTGGTAGAGTTACAGCAGATCAGGGAGCAAGTTATAGGAAAATTAGAAGCTCATCAACAGAGGATAAAGGGCATGTTTGACAAAAGAGCAAAGGCAGACAACTTCCAAGTCGAAGATTGGGTCCTCAAGTGGGATGCTGTCAGATAGGAAATGGGGAAACATGGAAAATTTGACTCTTTGTGGATTGGCCCTTTTGTTATAGGCCAGGTATAAGAGAATAACACCTTCAAATTGCAGAATCTGGAAGGTGAAGAGGTATCCAATGGCCCAGTAAATGGGCGGTTCCTGAAACTCTATTTTATTTGAGGCTCTAAGGCCTTATGATTGTAAATTAGTAGATAGTAGGTTGTTTTTCTTTCAAAATAAGACTCCATGCCCAATGGAACAATAAAGAATAGTGTTAAGTTACTTGGTTGCTTTTAGGGAAAGGAATTTTGGTCTGGGGTTCTTGGGACCTCACAGGGAGGTTCCCATCCTCGAGTAGGAGCCAGATGTTATCTCCCAAAATAAATTTATTTTCATTAAGTTCACACAAAATAATTCATTTCGATAGTATGAAGGGTTTAACGCATGCAATGAGGGATATGAATATCACTGATAGTTTGAAAGCCTATGTTTTCTGATTTGGATGAAAATTTCACCATGATGTAGCTTTCGGTGGCTTAGGCGAGGATCAGAACATCTCATTAGCCACTGAAAATTGGGAGATATATAACAGGTGGAAAACCTTTTCAGCAGTTAGGCGTATTGCTGAAATTTTTTTAACACCATCAGAGCATTTTTTAACAGTGATTGAAGGTTTCAAAGACTATAGATCGATGAGATAAAGCTAAAAGTTTTCACAGTGTCGGTGTCAAAACTTGAAAGGACTAATGATCGACGAGCTAGTTTCCTAAGGAGCCACAACGGTGGGAGACAAAAGGACTACGGATCGATGAATTTTACAACTAAACTTCTCTGCAGTGTTGAAAGCATAAAAGACTAAAGCTCTGATTGATGACAAGAATCATTCTGATAGCATGAAAATAGATGAACTCTTCGGTGATTGAAAGAAATAAAGACAACGTAGCTGCGGGGAAGGCTAAAAATTTTCAAAATTTCGATGACATGAAGAACTAAATACCACCGAAGTCAAGTATCAGAATTCGGAACTTGAAAACACTAATTGTCGGTGAGTTAGTCTACTAAAGAGCCGCCACGGTGGAAGAAAGACAGAATGCAACTTCCGCGACCAGATGAACACTTCGGCGATCGGAATATCTGAGGACAACGGATCAGTGAAGTTTACAACGAAGCTCCTCCGCAATGTCGGGGGCATAGAAGACTAAAGCTCTGATTCAAACGTCGCCAATCAACCTCCGGCAGCAATACAATTAGTTCGTTTCACCTCCAAAACTATGGTAGCATTCAGATAAAAGGTTATGATGCATAAGTATTTCAGCTCCTGATCGCCGATGAACTAGTGATGGAGAGCATCAGTGTTGATATTTGGAGCGTCGATAAGCTAAAAGAAAAAGCTATCGATCACCGATGAAGAGGCCATCACAATGCTAGTGATTTAAGGTGACGACACTGCGGTAGCGTTGGGACTTGGGGCGCCGATGGACTAGAAGACAAAGCTTCTGATCGGTGACTGCAACAACAAGGTAGAAAACTCCAACGGATTAAAACAATAAATGTCACTTCAAATTAACTGCCGAAACACTGGTTGTTGACGAAAATTTCAGACTGAACCAGTAATGCTGATTGTCAACGACCACTTCAGCTATTAAAATCTTGCTCAGTAAACTATATCTTCACGGTAGATAAACAAATAGTTAGCAACGGTTTGAAGCCCTAATCTGGAAAAACTGTCACTTTCAATTATTTTTGTGTAAACAGATCAGATTTTTAGGATCTGTGATTTTTGTAGAAGGCTATAAAGCCCATGATTGATTTTATAACAAGGGTTCAACTTCGGGGATTTATGAACCAATAATACTTTCAAGCTTCTTATTTTACTTGTTCATGGTATAAGCTCTTTTGTTGTGATCTATTCAGCCATCATCTCTTTCTTTACTGTGTTTATGTCTGAATGTGCATTCAGGTCAATTTCATATTTATTAAAAAGCCAATAGCTGTCATCCTTCCAGTAAATTAGTGATATTTGATTTATAAATACCATCCTCAATAGGATTTAGCCATTTATAT
Source organism: Pseudotsuga menziesii (assembly GCA_001517045.1). NCBI lineage: Eukaryota > Viridiplantae > Streptophyta > Pinopsida > Pinales > Pinaceae > Pseudotsuga > Pseudotsuga menziesii. The sequence goes on along the minus strand of LPNX011123359.1, from coordinate 60,647 downwards.
GCATGTGTTATGTGTGTAAGTCTGCCAGCCTGGTGAGTTCTCCATTCCTGCACCTTATTGTCGAATTTCTGAGCAAATTGCAACTAAAAGCCTTGTAAACGAGTGAGTCTTATGCATGCCTTGAGAGTGGAAAGGTTACATAGTTCTACTAACTTGACCCATATCTGAAAATCCTAAAAAGTAGTTTAAGTTATCAGGCATCCTCGAGCTACAACCTAGAGGAGTTTCCTGGAGTGATAACACAATGTTTTTCCTTGGTGTAGAATTTCATGATTATTCTAAATGTTGGTATTAGGTAAAGAAATGGACTTCATAATTTTCAACACCTTATAATTTGTGTTGAAATCATAAGAACAAGAGGTAAACTGTGCTCCTACCCTAGATTAATCTAATGCTATGTCATTGGTTGTGATCTACTTAGAGATGACAATATCAGTAATCATGTGTATTTTTCAAGTTTCAATTTAACATCCACAAAAGGCATAACTACAAAGTCACTGAATGAGAATGGTTATCAATCATGCATAACATTTAAAAATTATGATATTATTTGCTTCCTAGTCCTAAGACCTTTTGAACTACCATTTTAGAACCTGGAAATCATGTTCAAGATAGTGTGAGTTATTTGAGTTGTTTGAGTTAAGATCATTCAATTCATTTCATCAAGTTAGTCTATTTAAAAATTGACATAGTAAAAGACCTAAAATTATAAGAGATTCAATAATGTAATAGTTAAAACTTAGGTTATCTAAGGTTGAATATCACATTTTGTCAGAGCCTCGCAATAAGACATTGAACTTATTAGCCAAAAACATTTGAAATAAAAGGGTAAACTAATTGGTGAATGGAATCCTTTCAAATGAAATATTTTTTTGAAATACATTGGAGAGCATGACTGCTGAGTTTTTAATAGGTCATTCATTATATCAATAGAAATATTTTTTTGGTATGAATAGGGATATCAAAACTGTTAGGTTTGGAATATGCTCGTGGGAATATACACCTTTCTAAATCTCCCTAGGGGGAAAACAAACCAATTAGTGCAATGTGCACTAACAACTTCTCTTTAATATCCATACCGTTAAAAAAGAATTTATCTCTTAGATATGTGTCATAAGGTAACTCACCACTATGCTTATGTCAATCATGCATGTATTGGTGAGGTTACTGTTCAAGAGAACCTTCTAGGAAATTTTCACACTCTAGTATAGACTCTAGAGTAGTCAGTGATGCATGTATTGTTGAGTTTGTTCTTCAAGAGAATCTACTAGGAATTGATGACAGTCTAGTATAGAGTAGTCATTGCTTCATGCATTTTGTTAGCCTATTTTCCTACAATATGAGGGATTAGGTGGCACTTCATTGAATCCATAATTATCATCCTTGATTTTTTTTTCTCATATTGACCCAATCGTTGGGGATTCAAGCAGGGTGCTCCTGGTGATTCAAGAAGGAGGAGACTCATAGTATTTGGTGGTGTTGATCCTAATCAATTCAAGTGTAAACATCAATATGATCCTATTACTCAAAAGGGTTACTAGAAGGTATGTAATAGATTCATGTTAGTTTTCCAGGTTTAAGATTGACTGTATTTAAGGATAAACACATGCATACCATGCTATTTATATGAATCATAGTTACTAGTAGGTATGTCATGGGATTATTCTACTCTAATAAATCGATGTTGCTAATACTAGATACATGCATACTAGTTTCAATCTATTTAACTGACTGTTCAAGTGTATTTACGAGAGAATTTTCCTCCTGTAGCAAAGATTGAGGTTCTAGCTCAATTAGATTGCTACTCTCATTAACCAACGGGGTAAAATCTTGAGCATTTGCTATAGATTCACAACTATGGGCTATCAAAACTTTTTCCACCTGAAATTCTAAATCCCCAATGTGAGTCATCTCACCATTAATGTTTGACAAAATGCAACACCAATATTCTTGTGATGACCATGCAATTTGTAAATAAACTTCACCCACCATATATTGTGAAATTCTTGCAAAACATCTTGGTAAGTATCAATTGACTCTGAACTATTATGTTTTTTCCTATGTATCATCCCCATGAGCATGAAGAGCATTAATAATACTGGTAAATGATACACCCAAGGGTTTGGGGAAAGACTGAGGCAAACCCTTACTGAAAACGGGGATTTGTAAATTTGAGCATATAGATCTGTAGACAAGAAACAAAACTCACAAAGAGGATCTCACAGTTTACTCAACAATTGAAGAATGAAACAGTGCAAAAGGCTTGCAGCTGTGAATGCTTTCATTAATCAAAAAGTAATTCAGATGATAATTACAATAATGTAAAATGGCTTTAATAGCCACAAGCAATTCGAATCCACATGAGGAAGTTCGAATTGATGACTCTACTTGACTGTAGGTAACCAAGACTTGTCTAAATCACAATTGGAGGACCCAGTAGTTAACTGTCCTTGTCTAAATCATAACCGGAGTTCTAAAACACAACCAAGTGTTACATTTAATATTAAATAATGGTTAACTGACTGTGGTAGGTGAGAAAAGTGCCCCACATGTGTACAATTAATTAAACCATTATTTAACTGAATGTAGAGGGCTAGAACTGAATGTAACTGACTCCTAACTTGGCTTGACTAGTCATTAACTAAGGTGAACTAACCTTGGTTGGTTTTGGCACTCCCAGTTGCTTCCTAAATTGTAGGGATTGATCTAGGAGACTCCTAAACTTATGCAATCAAGTGCAATAAGTGGCAGTGAGTCTCAATTAGTGTTCCCCACACTTTGGTAACTGAAACATGTACCCCAATTAGGTCAAGTTTAACCAATGGTGCTAATGACTATAAATAGACTGGATTGACTCCCGATTTAGACATGACTCCTAATTTAGACATATGACCAAATTTGGACAAGGGAGGATTAATAATCCTAACAGGATTATGGGAACCCTCAAGAATGATCAAAAGGTATCACACACAAAACAAATCTCTTAGTATATTTTTTTTGATCAACCATACCCTTTCATGAATGTATGGATGTCTTGTCTATCATCTATTTGTTGCATGCTAACTCCAAGGTGGTACCCTTCATAAATGACACTTCTAGATTTGAAATCAAAGGGTAAATTAACTGGTGAATGCCAACCTTTCTATTTTTTTTTTGCGTTAATTACACAATTGCCCATCGCATCTTCGATGTCGCTCCAAAGACATCCAGTGGGACTGCCATGGTTCCGACAGCTAGACGTTGCAACACCTACAGCTACATGTTGGACTTTGGATGTCGTGGTGTCAGACTTTCAAAATTCAATTTTTTATTATTATTAAATATCCGACAGTATCTGCCATTGGTCGGTCGACGCACAACTGTCACATCTCCGAAATCCATCCAACAAAGTCCGACGGGAATGCCATGGTTCCAACGGGCTTGGGTGTCATATATCTATCAGAAATCCAACATGAACATCAACTTTTTTGCAACACATATTAGTGACATTCGACATGGATATGTAGGAATTTCGACAGCAAAATGCAGATTCTACGATGTCATGGTGTCGGAAGTTTGACGTCCTAACCAAAAAAAATTTGCACAGATTTGGCTGGCATTCAACGATGGGGTGGTCGGATCTTCGACAGGTATTAGTGCGAGGTCAGAGGTTCAAAGTTGTTTCGTCGATGGAAAAAAAATGCCTGAATCGAATAACTGACAGGGAATTGTCGAATTTCAGACATGGAAGCCGTCGAATTTTGGGCTAAATTTCTATTGTGACCCCATAAGATTTTATTTTTTCTTTCAGCTCTTCAATCAATGCCCTCATCTCATGTGTCATGGACCTTATGCAAGCCAAGGAGATCATCTCTATGTTTTCCTTTTTTAGTGCCTTCTTTATAGTATCCATAGGGTCAATGGAATAGTAAATTTCATCCTCAAGCTCCTCATCACCCAGATGAAGTGCACTGGACTAAATTCATCAAACAATAAAATTAAGAAAAATATTTTTAACATCATTCAAACATTGTTATTGTAATTAAATTTAGTTACTATTAAGAACTAACACTTACTTGATGCGGTGTTGTGGCCGGTGACTTCCCACAGTCACCCCCTACTGATGTACTTCTAGTGGGTGATTTTCCATGGTCACCCCTAGACCATGGAAGCAGTAGGTTCCTTTCCACGGTCCCCACCCTGACACAATAAATCAATCAATAATTCACCATAAGCACACAAAAATGCGAATGTCAACAGTGGAAATCGAATGCTAATAGAAAAAATCGAAACATTTAGTTATTATATTTAACACTTACCTGACGGGGCATACAGCGTGACCTTCCATGGTCACCCTGGACCATGGAAGCAATAGGTGACTTTCCACCAGTGCCACCCTAACACAATAAATCAATAAATAAACGTTATGAAAATAATTGTAACATAATAAAAAATGAGATATTGAAATAATATTTATTTTTACCTCAGAAGTAGAGGACACGTGTTCTATTCCATGATGAACATGGGCATGAGACCCCTACCACAGTGTAATAAGCATGTTGTCACATGAAAATATTTTGGTGTTGGAGTTTCTAGTTATTGTAGTCATATTTAGTTACTATATTTAGTTGAGTCAATAATTGTAACATCAACAAAAATGAGATATTGAAATAATATTTACTTTTACCTCTGATGGAGAAGATATATGTTCTGCTCCATGGCGATGAGAAGACCCCTGCCACAATGTAATACGGATGTTATCATATGGAAATATTCACAATAAGCACGAAAAAAGTGAATGGTAATAGTGGAAATTGAATGTTAACAAAAAAAATATCAACATTTATTTATTATATTTAACACTTACCTGATGGGGCATAGAGTGTGACCTTCCACGGTCACCCTGGACCATGGAAGTAGAGGACACGTGTTTTGTTGCATGACGACCATGGGTAGACCCTTGCCATAGTGGAATAAGCATGTTATCACATGGAAATATTCTGGGGTTGGAGTTTCTTGTTATTTAGTCATATTTAGTTACTATATTTAGTTGAGTCAATAATTGTAAGATAAACAAAAGTGAGATACTGCAATAATATTTACTTTTACCTCCAAAGGAGGAGATACATGTTCTGCTCCATGGGGACAAGCAGACCCCTCACAATGTAATAAGCATGTTATCATATGGAAATATTCACAATAAGCACAACAAAAGTGAATGGCAACAGTGAAAATCGAATGTTAACTGAAAAAATCAAAACATTTTATTATTGACGTCATATTTATTAACTATATTTAACATTTACCTCACGAGGCATAGATTGTGACCTTCCACGGTCACCCTGGACCGTGGAAGCAGCATGTGGATTTCCACTTTTGCAAAATAAAATTTGAATCAATAATTGTAACATAAAAAAAATTGAGATAAGCATAACAGTGTAATAAGCATGTTATCACATGGAAATATTCATAATATGCACGAAAAAAGCAAATGTCAACGGTGGAAATGGAATGTTAACAAAAAAAATCGAAACATTTAGTTATTGTAGTCATGTTTAGTTACTATATTTAGAATTTACCTGATGAGGCATAGCATGTGACCTTCCACAGTTAGCCTAGACCATGGAAGCCACATCTATTCAATTTAAGTTGTAATCGATCAACAACTCTTCACTTGGAAGTATTGTTTTTGTTGCACATACAAATATATGAAGTTCTTCATGTCCCTCAAATTTGCAATTCGTTTGCTTATTTGTTGTCACTGGACGTGTACTATTTATAAAGCCAGCAATGTTTCCGGATGCTTTTGGTCTCGCATCAATATACATAGTCACCCCTTTGTTTTTATTGTGTTATGCTAGTTGTATATAATTTGTGGCAACTCTATATCTCCTCATGCTTCGAGTATATTGGACCAAGATAAACCAGTTATTGTATCTATATAATGGTCTGACACACTCCATCAATTCAGTTACAGTGCCATAGTCAACCTTTATGCCATCCATGGAAAATAGCCCCATTCCATGTAAGGACAAATGACCAATGTGATACATCCTACCATTGATGAAGAAATTTGTGTCCACTTGAGGTAGCTTATTAGGTACCCATCGTTGCACTAGATGTCTATAACTCAAGGGAAACTCAATGTCACCTATGGTCTCAGCATCATAATTACATGACCCTTCGTTGGCAATAAAATATTGCATGCATCTACGAAATCGTTTCCTTACCTTTTCAGATCTAGTTGATATAGAACAGGTAGATCTAGTACAACACGTATCACTTTCAACCTCTCCTAGTGTATCTTCACCATCACTCAAGGAAGATATATCTGATAGATACCTATTTGGTGGTACCTACACTCGATAAAACAAGAATATAAGCTACCAAGTGGATATAATTTAGCATGCAAATATATTTACTTGTAATGTTTTAATATCAAAAGTTTTTTCTTCCCAAAAACTTTACCAAAATCTATTTTTCTCTCAAAGGTGTAATTTCTTTTAGAGTTATTTATATTTGAATTATTTTTAAGTATAAGACACGATTTGATTTGGTTTGGAATTTTTTCATAACATGGATATAGAAGTTTGTTTCTTGGGCCACTTGACTAGTTAATGCATGCAAAGAGGTATGGGGATCCCCCTCATATAGATCATGTTGGGGATTCAATTTGGAACGAGCGATGGTCATATAGCTTGATTCATGGATTTCCCACCGAAACTCAACGACTTTAGTCTAACACTCCCTCTTCCACAGTGGTTTGATATGCAAGTTTCCTCGTGCAAGGTACTCCTTCTCTAACTACGTGCCTGATTTTTTTTTAAATATGATAACATTGTGAAATGTCACCAAATTTAGACTAGTTATAGGTATTTTGAGAATTGGTGACATTTGGTGAACTCATGATTATGGACAGACATATCCTAGAGACGTTCATTAACGATAAAAGAACTTTTGATGGGCATAGACATGTATGATAAAGTTGGAAAAAGACTAAGTGGTGAAAAATTGTCCTAAAGCAGTAGTCTTATGAAAATGCCCACCATATTTCATAAAAGGAGAAAATTCCTGCCATGGCCTATCATCCTATAGTTAGTTGAAGTATCTATCCAACCAGGGCACCATTTCTCAGAACAACTCTTTCAGGAAGAAGATACAGGCCTCCCAAAAGTTCTTTTTTGTCAAATTAGACAAGTTTCTCTAGGAGAATGCTCGCCATAATTTGCGCATTGAAAGAAATGCCTGCACCATATGGGCATCCTATAGGTGGCTATGTTGTCTACCTGACCGTGTTCTTACTTTGACCTGAAAGTACCTGAGGCAGAAATTATGGATATACCAAAACAGGGTCTTAAGAAGATTTTACATCATACTTCAGTAAAATTCCCACCGAGGAGAGAGAATGTAGTTCTAGAGGATGAAACTGGTCTTAATGGATTCATCTGGTTGTCCTCCATCCATTGGATGTCTTACACTCCAAGTTTGATGAAAAATTGAAATCACCTTTGAGACAGGGTTTAAAGAAATTGACTAAGTGTCAAATCACAAGGTTGAAGAGGCATATTTATCATCACTCAGACAGGATTTGGCGAGCATTTCCAATTTGAAATCACCTTTGAGACATAGGGTTTAAATAAATTGACTAAGTGTCAAATCACAAGTTTGAAGAGGCATTTGGAAATGCCCGCCAAAGCCTGTCTGAGTGATGATAAATTCATCAAAAGGTATAGGCATGTTCTTTAATGAACTAGCTATCCATCCATGTTCTTATTTTTCCTTATGGTGAACACATGAGAAAAATATCATCCTGCCAAAAGAGGTAAAAACATTAGCTTGCATATCCAAAAATATGAAAATTTGACCAAGTGTTGAAAAAAGGAGGTTGAGAGTCCACTTGGAAATACACACTAGAGTTAGCTCTTTAACTGATAAATTCATCATATGTTATGTGTCCATTCTTTGATGATCTGGGCATCCACTCATGATCTTAGTTTCCCTCTTGGTGTTCACACATGTGAGATATGAATCTGCCAAAATGCCTCCTGGCACAGTAATGACTAGGGATTGACAAAATTCACTAAGTGTTGAATTGAGCAGTTTGAAAGACCATTTTAAAGTGACTTCTAGAGACTGTGTGTTTGTAAGTAAGGTTTTAAGGTGACATTGTCTTGTTCCTAGTTGAGGAGGATACCTAGCCATACCCCCAGTTTGTTCAAAGATGGTCAAGATGTGAAAAATATAAGTCTACCAAAAGTTAGAAAAGTATGCCTGTACATTATTGGTGAAATAAAGGAGTAAGCTACAGGAAATTAATAAACATAAATTTATAAAGGGAATTCTGCATATGTTGAGAAGGATTTTAGGATAGTATTTTGGAAGATATGATGTGATCGAAATTACACAGCATATATTTAAGGAAGAAATTCTCGCAGAGGGTTTAATGAAGACACACACATGCTACAATATTCTTGATAACCTTTGGACTCTTTGAGATATGCCAAACAAAGGCGACCACACCAACTACCATGGTATATGCCAAACAGAGGAAAAAATATATAAGTGTTGTTGAAAATAATACTTGTATCAAATGTGTCTTTAAAGAAGAAAGAGGTGTGAGGGTTAATTTATTGGAGTCAATTCAAATTATAGCCCACAAGTCCCAGGGAACTATACATTGTTCCAAAATCCAAACCAATAAATTGGAAAAGCTTGCAAAGTGTGTTGTAATTCAGGTAAAAGTGAGCATAAAAATAAAATAAAATGCTTCTTTAAAGGAGAAACAGGTCTCAGGTTGAATTGTATGCAGTCATAATAATTGCAGCTCATATGGCACTCTACAAAAAAATTTAAACCCATAATAGAAAACAATCACAAAAACTTGAAAAGTGTGCCATAATCCATGTAAAACTGACAATCTAAGCAAAATTAAATGCGTCTTTAAAGGAGAAATAGGTCTCACGTTCAAGTTTCGACAGAATCAGTTCAAATTATAGCTCATAGAGGACTTTGTTCTAGACCATTAAATAGAATAATATTACACAAGATTGCACTCTATAGAATGTTTCAGACATATAATAGAATAAAATAACAAAAGCTTCTAATTTGTGCCATAATCGAGGTAAAACTAATTATTAAACAAAACTTAAATGCTTGGAATAAGCACGTCTCAGGTTCAAAGTTTCAACAAAATCGGTTGAACCAGTTCATATTACAGCTCCTACAAGACTCTGTACACTGTTTCAGACCATTAAATAGAATAAAATTACAAAAGCTTGCAAATTGTGCCATAATTCAGAAAATTATACAAGAGCACGACTGGCTTGCAGTGCTCAACCCATATGTCTTTTCCTCGAATTTAAGGAGGAGCTTCAGATGCTCCAATAATAGAAAACCCTTATAAGATTCACCGATAATAGAAGTGATGGTAGCACAGTAAAAATATTATAATTTCAGTATGACTGTACCGAATCTGTATTGGTTCAGATTTTGACATATTTTTCTCTAATTCCTATGCTACTAGGGTTAATAGGATTACAGAATTCATTGGGCCCTTTGTTATCCTCTAGATTGCAGTTGGATTTCCTCCCCTGGGAACATCGGTATCCTCTGGACTATGGTCGAATTTCCTCCACTGGGAACATCGGTATCCTCTAGACTGGTATCCCCTGCTACTCGATTTACCACTGTTCTGCTCATCGAATCACTAGTGCTTTGGATGCTAATAATGAACTAGTGCGTGAGAGTGAACTTGTTCGTTGTTGTTTTGCTAATGAGCTAGTGCATGGGTGTTTTTTAATTTTACATTTTTTTTTGTTTATTTGCATATTTTATATTTTGTGTTTTGTTTTGTTTTTTTATTTTGCATATTTACCTTTTGTTTAGTTTATTTTGGGTTTTTTTTATTTACATATTTTATATTTTGTTGCATTTTAAATTAATTATAGTTAAACAACTCTATGTTTTTCATTTACTATAGTTTAATTTAATTTAATTTAATTTAACTAGGATTTTGCCATAATTTGTATTGGTTGCATCACTTATAGTGATATCCTATACATAAGTCCCTTCAAGGACGAACACGATGATGATGATGATGATGATGACGATGAATATGATGGTGATGATGATGACAATGACAATCTTCATTATCATCATTATCCTCATCATCATCCTTGTCATTGTCATCACCAACATCTAATTTGTCGTCTTCATCAATATCATCATCATCATCTTCATAATAATCATAAGCGTCATCACCATCATCATCATGATCTTCTTCATCATCATCATCTTCCTTATCATCATCATAATCATCATCAACGTCTTCGTTATCATCGTCATCATCTTGATCATCATCATTGTATTCATCGTCATCATCATCAGCATCTTCATCTTCATCGTCATATTCATCATCAACATCATCATCATCCAATTCATCAGCATGTCCATTATCATCATCATCATCATCATCATCATCATCATTTTCATTATCATCATCATCATCATCATCATCATCATCATCATCTTCATCATCGCAATTTTAGGGGGAGCTCAATGAATGAAGACATCTACATGATGGGGGGAGCAGCTAGTTGAGTGAAAAAATAAGGATTGCCCCTAACACCCATTCCAAGGACTAATCTGACAATTCAATATGATCTGAGGAAGTAGTAAAAAGAAACAACTTATTGGGCCCTATGAAGCCTCCTATTCTTATATTTGTGCACATGAAGAATCAAGACTTATGGACCTAGTCCGATGTCTTAAAAGAGGAAGATCTGAATTGAGCAGTTTGGTAGTTCCATAAATTGCATCCTTTTCATGAGTGAATAATCACTCATAACCATTCTATTATAGTGTTGGCAAAGCTCAAAACAATTTAGTGAAGACCAAGGTAAATATCTTGTCATCACATCTGCATCATCATCTTCATCTTCATCACCATGCATCTTCATCATCATCACCATCACCATCATGATCATCTTCAAATTCATCATCATCATCATCATCATCATCATCCTAATCATCATCATGATAATCATGATCATCATCTTCATCATCCTCATCCTAGTCATCATCATTACCCTCATCATCCTCATCCTCCTCATCCTCGCCCTCATCATCATTGTTTTCGTCGTCATCACCACCACCATCGTTGATCATCATCATCATCTTCATCAGCATGATCATCATCGTCGTCATCTTCCTCGTCCTAATCAACATCTTCATCATCGTCATCATCATCGTTTTCATCATCGCCCTCATCATCATCTTCATCATGTTCATAATCTTCATCACCACCACCACCATCATCATCATCTTCATCATCATCATCATCATCATCATCTTCATCATCATCATCATCATCATCATCATCATCATCATCATAATCCTCATCATGCTCATCCTCATCCTCATCATGCTCATCCTCATCCTCATCCTCATCATCATCATCATCATCATCTTCATCATCATTATAATTTTTGTCATCATCACCCTCATCATCATCATTTTCATCATCATCGTCATCATCTTCATCATCATCATCATATTCGTCATCATCATCATCATCATCATCTTCATCATCGCAATTTTAGGGGGAGCTCAGTGAATGAAGACATCTACATGATAGGGAGAGTAGCCAGTTGAGTGAAAAAATAAGGATTTCTCCTAACACCCATTTCGAGGACCAATCTAACAATTCAATATGATTCGAGGAAGTAGTAAAAAAAAATACAACTTATTAGACCCTGTGAAGCCTCTTGTTCTTAGATTTTTGCACATGAAGAATCAAGACTTATAGACCTAGTCTGGTGTCTTAAAAGAGGAAGATCCAAACTGAGCAGGTTGGTAGCTCCATAAAGTGCATCCTTTATAGGAGTGAATAATCACTCATAACCATTCTATTACAGTGTTGGCGAAGCTCAGAACAATTTAGTGAATACCAAGGTAAATATCTTGTCATCACATCTTCATCATCATCTTCATCTTCATTAGCATATTCATCATCATCACCATCACCATCATGATCATCTTCAAATTCATCATCATCATCATCATCATCATCATCCTAATCATCATCATGATAATCATCTTCATCATCCTCATCCTAGTCATCATCATCATCCTCATCATCCTCATCCTCCTCATCATTGTCCTCACCCTTGCCCTCATCGTCATCATCATTGTTGTCGTCGTAATCACCACCACCATCATTGATCATCATCATCATCATCATTTTCATCTCCCTCTTCCTAATCAACATCTTCATCATCGTCATCATCATAATTTTCATCATCGCTCTCATCATAATCTTCATCATCATCATCATCATTGAATTTTGATTTATGTTTATCTATGTCTCCTTCCCAAAGGTTTGAAAATGATCTTATTTGAGGAATTTTGCGGGAGCTCCTTTCAGGTTAACTGGTTAGCAAGTTTTACCACCATGGAGTCGTCAGATGGAGAGTGGGTTTTGATCTACGATGATAGGTCTTTCTGTATATTGAAACATGCCGCAGTGGAATAAAGGTAAAGTGTGTTAAACTTCAATGGTTCAGATTCAAGATGGTGAAGATCGACGATGGAAAGCGATTCCATGGAGCAGAGATGCGAGGAAGGATTTATTTTTGAGGTTTTTGGAGTCCATTAAATGGGTGTAATGTTGGAGGGTCAAGATTGGCACAAGGTGAGATCAACGGCCGTATATCATTTCGCGCGGTGAACCTGCTCAGCAGGAGAAAAATTTTCAAATTGCAAAAATGGTTAATCAGAGAGAAAGTCGGGTGGTTTAGATGAAAGAAGAGATAGATCTGTGGTCTCAAACAATTCCGTGGATTGAACTAGAGCACAGAAAGTTATGAATTCGATCCGCGGAAAGTGGTAGGGGCTGCGAAGACCTACGGTTGGAACAAGATGTTGGGTAGATCAACGGGTGAGAAGAATTTCGCAATCAAAATTTGCTCGCTCGTTCAAATGAAAAAGGGTTAGCAGAATGTTAAAGTTCCCAAGGTTGAGCTGTCCCGATGAAGGTAGTTTAGAGATCGACGGTTGATATTAATCTCCCCAAATCAGGTTGTGCAAGTTGATAGTGTTGAGTTTTTGGGTATGAAGATTTGGTGTGTCAAGGGATTAGATTGCAAAGATGAACATATCTATGGTACTGAGTGCATGGAGAAACACAAGGGTTATGCAACATAAAAAAAACTATAAAAAATCTAAGTGGAGAAGACACCCTCACGTACGATCTTCCTTTTCGATAGTTAATTGATTTCCCCAATGCCATTTGTGATACACCCACAGGGTAAATCATCCCTTCGGTAGCGCCATCTTGCCCAAAACTAGATACCTATCATATGGCTAGCATTTGAAATCAGAAAGATATCATGAAAATATAAGAACTGGAGCAACGAATCTGATTGCCACACGTAGTAGGGGAAACGCAGCGAAAGAATGGTTCTGGTATCATTGTCACAGGAGCGAAAGGGTCGTCATAGGAGTGAAAGGGACAGAACATGTCCAGTCCATATGCCCTGAAGCGTATGGTCGACTAGGATACTCGACGATGAAATGTGCGAATATGCTGACGGGTCATCCCCTTGTCCAGTTTTCCAATCGTATATAAGCACCACCTTTAAGAGCCATTAAGGTGCATAGGATGAGCTAGTGTAGAAGCAAACTCATGGTATCATTCTGCTAAGAGGTTTTGAGGACTGTGATATGTTTGCAATGGCAATCTGGTTTGAGAAGCTTGTTAGTCTGGGTGTGTTGTTGGTTGGTGAGCTTGATTCCAAGCTCATCTATCACCCTGGTTTTTCACACCAAAGAAGCACCAACCATCGGGGAGCAAACATCATACACCACTTTGAGAGATGCACCTATTTTTTGTGGGGGTGAATGCTCGTACTGGCGAGCATCAAGGGCCCAAGCTCTTCATCATAGCTTTCATGCACCCCATCCACCAACCTTTTCTGAGGTGGTGAGGAGTACTTGAATGACAAGTCACTGCAGAAACTTGTTTCTACCAGAAGCAAGGGGTAACCTATGAATAAATATGAGCACGGAAATGATATATATACTTATGTTGCAATAAGAAATTCTAGTGATCTTGTCGTACTGAAAATCTATTCTATTGTGCTAAGATTTATGTTACCAAATTTTGGAAATGTAACAAATGATGGAAGGCATATTAAATATTTAATTTTTGTTTTGAGTAATAAAATTACAGTTGCTTTCTGTGTTTTCTTATATTTTGTAAATTTATGTCTTTTTAGGCCAGTTCTATAGAGATTATAGCTTTGGGTTATTCGCCGAAATTTGGTTGCATGAGTAGAATTGTATGACATTGTTCCAGAATTCGAATTTCAGTTTCATTAGATAAAGAAACTTACATAAATACAACAATACATAGCATCAAAATTCTCATAAAGAACTTGAGATTTCGCAATCCACCATCCCCATAATATCCCTATAATATCAACAGTTCCAAGCAAACAGCTAGGATATACCTATGTCACCAAATCTACTGACATCTCATATCCACTAATCACTCTCACTCTTTTAATTTCTTACAAATTCAAATATATATGCCTATAGTACACAAGTTAAGTTTTCAATTTTGATATTGTTAACTTTTTGGCCTGTTATGTACACTTATTGAAAAGTTAAATTCAAAATTACCATTCGCATTAAATGCATCAAAAACATATACAATATTGCCGAGAAATACACACACACACATATATAAATTTATGTATTAAAACTTGAAATGTATTTACATACATAGCATATATAAATAACGTTATCCCATAGTTCTATGCTGCTTGGGAGGTTTAGGCTACAAGTCCTCCTTTTCTAGAGAAGATAAATTTGTACATTCTAGTCTCTTGGCTTGTATAGAAGCTTATGGTTCTTCAGAAGTTGTAGCAGGTGCATGCTCTAAATTTCATTCTAATTCTTTCACTTTTTTTGCACATTTGTTTAAACTTTCTCTCAATATATCGTTATCTTGGATGTACTTCTTCATCAATTCCACATTCTTCTTATTTTTCTCTTTGTGTTCCTTTTCCTTTTGTTGAAGACTATCATTTGCATGTTTCAAATCAGACTGAACTTGGGTCAAATTTTTCGTGAGCTACTCTATCTCTGTCTCCAACTCTTTTTCCCTCAATTCTATATTGTTTAGAGTATACACAATTTATACTCATTGAAGCATATTTTTCTTTTGCAGGGTGGCAATTCGATATTTCAGATCTTGTATCTCAGACTTACATCCCAAATTTTGTGATTCTCTATACTCCAGTATTTTCAATCTGAACTCTTTAATATCGTTATCCCTCTCGGCTAGCTTGTTTTCCTTTGTTTCTTTTATGGTTCACCATGTAGAGAGATTAACTCCAGCATTCATTGTTGCACTAGCATCCATCAAGGACTTCTCTCGAATTCCTAATAAGGCATGATAGCTTTCTAACCCTTTTTTTACTTGTACATGAGCTTGTATTGCATTAAAAGCTACGCCCATTGCGTTCTCTATGTTTTGCAGGGGACTCTCATACCTTATGAAAGCCTGTTGGTGTGCTGACATATCATAAATTTCACCATAAATAAGATGCTCATGCTGTCCCTTACCAATTTCAGATTCTTTTAACTTTTCAAATCCTCTAGTCTGTAGTTCTATAGTAATCTTTTCAAGTTCAACTATTTTCCCTTTCAACTCTTCATCTTTCTTGGCAATTATGTTTTTCATGTTTTCCTCTTTTTTAATATATTCATTTATCTCAAGTTGATGTTTATTGTACTCTTCAACAAGGCCGTTTTTAAAGTCATCCTTCATTATTTTAATTATTTTGTTTAACTTACTCAATTCAGTGGTAAGTATTGCTTCCTGACCGATAACAGTCCTTAGAGGGGGAATGTCCAACACCTTCGGTCGATGTTTCAGCTCTTCTTCCAGTGTCTTTATGGTTTCTTCATCTTTCTTTCGAAAAACCATATATTCTTCTCTGCATTTCTCATTTTCCTTTCTAAATTCATCCTAAATTTTCTTTAGCTCCTTATTCAAAGACTGAAGAACAGAGTCCTTACCTGCTATTATCCTTCTCCAATTGTCCACAGTCTTCACAAGGGATCCTTGTAATCTTGCAATTTCCTGTAAACAGGGAAAAATTTTAGGAGGCTTCAAAAAAAGGAGTTTAGCAACTTTTTTTTTGGAAAAAAACATTGAAAAATGCCTCCTACCTTAAAGAGGTCCATCATTTGCAAATTTTCAATAGAAGATTCTTGCATAGTATCCACGTGTTCTATTTCTAACCTTGCAATTACCTGTAAATAGTGAAAAATTTAACAAGGCTTGAAAAAAAGGAATATGGCAACTGTTTTTTTTAAAATAGCATTGAAAAATAGCGCCTACCTTTAATAGATCCTGAATTTGCATCTGCTTAATTATACAAAGTTTTGCTTAATCCTACAAAGTTGTATGCTCTATACTGTGGTAAGATATTGAATAGGGAAAAAAATTTCTATGAAAGTCAGCTTCTTCTTTGAAATGCAACATTTTATCGAACAGTAGCTTAAAAACAGTTTCACCATCAAAAAAAGATGTTGGAGAGGAATTTTTCTCAACTCCGAACTGTGGAGGTGTATATATAACTAGTGGCATTTTTGCACGAGCATAAATATCATCATCACTATGCTCCTCTTGTTCATTAAACTCAACGTCAAGCATCTCATTTACATTTATTTCTCTACCTTCTTGTAATCTAACCAAAATTGAGATAGCAACAAATTCTTCAAGGTCACTTCCCAAACCTTCCATACATTACTCAAAAGGCTCTTCAAGGGCTTGTACATTGTCCTTTGGAGATTGTTGAGGAACTTCCTGGTTAATTTTGTCCAGTTTCAGCCTCTTAATGTATGCATTTTTAAATCTTCTTCCTTCTACAGTGTTGGGTCGATATAAGTCAATAATTTTTTGTAGTGTGCCAGAGTAACTGAACTTCCTTCACTCTCTTCATTTTGATCTCCTGCAGTGAAAAATGCAGTTTTTTTTTCAATAGATGAGGGACATCTATGGCCAGGTCTTCAACCCAATGAATCACCAACTTCATACAATCACCTAAAATATCTTGCTTGTGGTGATTCATAATTGTCCTAAGTACAATTTGAATTAAGGTTTTGTACAATCCTGGTGGAACATCTTGCATCTTTAAACCATTCTAGGAAACCTTAACCGTTTTTCCACATATTTTGTTTTCCATCTCACCCTTTTCTACTTTGAGAGTTTTCTTGGTGGTCAACATTACTCCCCCCCTGCATGGAATTTTTGCTGCACCTGATAACAAATTAGGGTCTAGACAAACCTTCCTCCAAAAAATAATCAATTCCTTGGACTCATCATCATAACTAGAAATGGCATTATCTATCTCTTCATTGTTGAAATTGAACTGACTGAAAAGAAAACGATGCACTCCTGCTCTGACCAAGACATTTAGCATACCTTCTGGCCAGTTGGTTCTATCACTCCATGCCTCGGCGCTCTTTCTGAATTTTCTGACAGTGAACCTCTCAGCAACTTCAAAACCCCCTATTTCAGTTGACAGCATGGAAGATGAGGCTGTTGTTTCCATTTTGTAGGATGATGGCACGCTCAAAAAGGAAGAAGGGGATGCACGCACAGGATGCATGTGAATGCACTCACAAGATACCAGAAAGCTGACTTTTCCAAACTAAAATAAAAATTACAAATGTGTTCAGACGTTTCCAAGTTATAATAAAAGTTACAAATGTGTTCTGAATTTTGCAAGCTATAATAAAAATTACAACTGTGTTCTAACTTTTCCAAACTATAATAAAAATTACAAATGTGTTTCAAGTCAACTATACACAACTTACATTTTCAATTTCAACATAGTTAACTTTCTAGCATGTTAAGTATACTTATTTTTCTAGCATGTTAAGTATACTTATTGAAAAGAAGAAAGTAAGAGTAAATAATAGAGTAAAAATTTGGCTTTCTAACTATTTGGCATATAATAAGAGTAATAGAGTGAGTAATATGATAATAGAGTAATATTCTTCTCTACATGTTTTGATGTACTCTCAAACCAAACCCTCCTATTAAATGTTTATGGTAAATGTTTTTGGAAATTGGATGGCTATATATATTGAGAACACTATCCTTGTGTTAATTTTATATAACCTAACCTCGTATGCTCACAGTCGACCTATGAAAGGTGCAATTTTAACCTTTTTTTATTGTTATGGACACTTGGTGTGAAATGCAAGCCATAAGCATAAAAATGCAAGCTAAGGAATGCATAGTAGTTAAATTGAACATGAATGACTAAAATTCCAAGTATCTTGGCCAAATTAAAAAAAATATGTCTGAAATTCTAAGTTTTGTAAAAAAACGGTGTGTAAATATTCAAAAATGGGCTTAGGAAAATGCACACCACATTCCGTAAAATTGTCATAAGTTTAAACTAACACCATGAGGTTGAAGATAGATATATTTTTTACAAAATCTTGTTTTCCATTTTTTAAAATTATGTTTCATTTGTCCAGAGTTAAATTGACAAAATGACGACTTTTGTGTTTTCAGCCCAGTTTTACCGAGATCACAAAAACACCCGCCCAGCCCTAAGTATTGGGTATTTTTTAGTGATTTTAGTTGGAAATGGTATGTTTTACTATTTTCCACATTATTATACATTTATTTTTTCAATTTTGGTTCAGAAAGTTCCTGTTGTGCAAAAACACGACATGGTTGTCTTGTGTTTATGAAATATCCACCTACATTAATAAAAATGCAAGCCAAACCGTCCTATTAAATGTTTATAGTAAATGGTTTTGGAAATTGGATGGCTAGATATATTTACAATACTATCCTTGTGTTAATTTTATATAACCTAACCTCGTATGCTCACAGTCGACCTATGAAAGGTGCAATTTTAACCATTTTTTACTATTATGGACACTTGGTGTAAAAATCCAAGCCATAAGCATAAAAATGCAAGATAGGAATGCATAGCAGTCAACTTGAACATGAATGACTAAAATTGCAAGTATCTTGGACAAATTCAAAATTAATGACTGAAATTCTAAGTTGTTATGTAAAAAACAGTGTGTAAATATTGAAAACTGGGCTTAGGAAAATGCACGCCACATTCCGTACAATTGTCATAAGTTGAGAATAGCACCATGGGGTTGAAGCTAGATATATTTACATTTATTAATAAAATTTTATACTGTTAGGTGTAATCTATATGGTTAATTCTACTATTTAATGCATATGAATTATGTATTTGTTCCATTCAATTATGTCTAGTATATTATTGTTCTATTATAATTGGTTTTTGTTTTCGAATAATTTTTTCATTATATATGAAATTTGTAAGTTTGAAATGATAATATACATTTCCTAGCATGTGGGTTATTGTGAAGATGATTTTATATTGTCTTCAAAGTGTCTAAAAAACCTCTTATTATAGCCTTCTAGATATGGTTGGATTCACCATACAACACTCTAGACATCCACACACTCAGAATATTTTTATCATCATCCTATGAGCTGTGGTGGGCATTTCCTTAAGGCTAGTTATATAGATTTTACCGATAATTCCATACTTGGACATTTTTTTATCTTCTCCTAGGATTGGTCTAATTTCCCTAAACCACATTTTCTAGGCTACTTGGACCAATATTCCCAAACTTAGCCAATTTCATGATTTTAACTAATTTGTTGTATTTCTCCAGAACGATGCCATAATGCAACAATGATTTCAACTTCATTTCACATCATCATCTATGCCATTCCATGCCATGTAGGCATCATCCTTAGTGTGGGCATCAACCTTAATGCCAGCATCACTTATCCCCTTTAAAACACTTAGCCATTATTTCTTTTTCTTTAGTATGCAAATTAACATTTTTCTTCTATTTTCGCAGGTTGATATTTTCCTTATCTGGCCACCATAAGAAAAACCAAGAGCATGGATAGATATCCATTTCAACAATGAACAGGAACATATCATCTGATGAATTTTATTATCAAAGGAACACCCCCTTTCAGTCATTTTGAAGTGGTCTCTCAAACTTTTTGTCTAACACTCGAGCAGTTCTCTTCAAACCCTAGGTCACCAAGGTAATTTCATTTTTCCTTCAAATTTGGCAAGTGATATTCCCAATGGGTATAGTTCAACAAGGTGAGTCTATAAAAACCACTTTCATCTTTTGTAGCTTCTTTTTGTCTCCTATTCCAACATTTTTCTAAAGCAGTGCAAATATGGCTGAGAGGCACTTTTGGCAGATTGATATCTTCTTCCTGAAAGACTTTTTGTTCAGGATACTTATATGGTTGGATGCACCATACAAGTTTCTAGAGATCTACACTCTGATAATATTTTTATCATCAAACCATGAGTTGTGGCAGGAATTTCCCTAAGGCATGTTAGGCATATTTTACCAATAATTCATACTTGGACAATTCTTTATCTTCTCCTAGGCTTGGTCTAATTTCCCTAAACCACAGTTTTGGCAGGTCCATAAATTCTTCTTCAGTATCTCTTTGGACAAACTAAGACCATGGTTGAGTAGACAAAACAAAAGCCTACAATATCCCCATGCAGTGCGGGTATTTTCTTCAACAAACCAGTTGTGGCGAGCATCCTCTTAAGGCTACTTAGACCAATATTCCCACACTTGGCCAATTTCTTGATTTTCACTAATTTGACGAATTTCTCCATAACGATTTCATAATGCAACAATGATTTCAAATTCATGCCACATAGTCATTTATTCCATGCCATGCCGTGCGGGAATCATTCTTAGTGCGGGCATCAACCTTAATGCAGGCATCACTTAGCCCCTTTACAACACTTAGCCATTTTTTCTATCTTTAGTGTGCAAAATAAGATTTTTCTTCTATTTGTGAGGTTGATATTGTCCTTATCTGGTCACCATAAGAAAAACCAAGAGCATGGCTAGATATCCATTTCAACAATGAATAGGACCATATCATCTAATGATTTCAATCATCAATGGAACACCCCCTTGCAAGCATTTCCAAGTGGTCTCTCAAACACTTTGTCTAACACTTAACCAGTTCTCTTCAAACCCTAGGTTACCAAGGTGATTTCATGTTTCCTTCAAACTTGGCAAGTGAGATTCCCAATGGGTATAGTTCAACAAGGTGAGTCCAGAAAAAACACTTTCATCTTCTGTGGCTTCTTTCTCTCTCCTCGGTGGGCATTTTTTTGGAGCAGTGCAAATATGGCTGAGAGGCACTTTTGGCAGATTGATATCTTCTTCATGAAAGACTTTTTGGTCAAGATAATTATATGGTTGGATGCACCATACAAGTTTCTAGATATATACAATCTCATAATACTTTTATCATCAATCCATGAGCTTTGGCAGGAATTTCCCTAAGGCATGTTAGGCATATTTTACCAATAATTCATACTTGGACAATTTTTTATCTTCTCCTAGGCTTGGTCTAATTTCCCTAAATGACAGTTTTGGAAGGTCCACAAATTCTTCTTCAGTGTCTCTTTCTACAAACTGAGACCATGGTTGAGTAGACAAAACAATAGCCTACAATATCCCCATCTAGTGTGGGTATTTTCTTCAACAAACCATTTGTGGCGAGCATCCTCTTAAGGCTACTTGGACCAATATTCCCACACTTGGCCAGTTTCCTTATTTTCACTAATTTGTCGTATTTCTCCAGAACGATGTCATAATGCAACAATGATTTCAACTTCATGCCACATATTCATCTGTTCCATTGCATGCCATGCGGGCATCATCCTTAGTGTGGGCATCAACCTTAATGCGGGCATCACTTAGCCCCTTTACAACACAACCATTTTTTCCATCTTTAGCATGCAAAATAAATTTTTCTTCTATTTTGCAAGGCTGATATTTTCCTTATCTGGTCACCATAAGAAAAACCAAGAGCATGGATAGATATCCATTTCAACAATGAACAAGACTATATCATCTGATCATTTTTATCATAAATGGAACAACCCCTTGTGAGCATTTCCAAGTGGTCTCTCAAACTCTTTGTCTAACACTTAACCAGTTATCTTCAAACCCTAGGTCACCAAGGTCATTTCATTTTTCATTCACACTTGGAAAGTGAGATTCCCAATGGGTAGAGGCCAACAAGGTGAATCCATCATTACCACTTTCATCTTCTGGGGCTTCTTTCTCTCTCCTCGGCAGGCATTTTTCTGGAGTAGTGCAAATATGGCTGGGAGACACTTTTGGCAGATTGATATCTTCTTCCTGAAAGACTATTTGGTCAGGATATTTATACAATTTTCTAGAGATCTACACTCTCATAATAATTTTATCATCAACCCATGAGCTATGGAGGGAATTTCCCTAAGGCCTGTTAGGTATAGTTTACCAATAATTCATACTTGGACAATTTTTTATCTTCTCCTAGGCTTGGTCTAATTTCCCTAAACCACAATTTTGGCAAGTCCACAAATTCTTCTTTAGTGTCTCTTTGGACAAACTGAGACCATGGTTGAGTATAAAAAATAGTAGCCTACAATATCCCCATGTGGTGCGGGTATTTTCTTCAACAAACCATTTTTGGTGGGCATCCTCTTAAGGCTACTTGGACCAATATTCCCACACTTGGCCAATTTCCTGATTTTCACTAATTTGTTGTATTTCTCTAGAATGATGTCATAATGCAACAATGATTTCAAATTCATGCCACATAGTCATCTATTCCATTCCATTCCATGCAGGCATCATCCTTAGTGTGGGAATCAACCTTAATGCAGGCATCACTTAGCCCCTTTACAACACTTAGCCATTTTTTCTGTCTTTATTGTGCAAAATAAGATTTTTCTTCTATTTTGTGAGGTTGATATTTTCCTTATCTGGTCACCATAAGAAAAACCAAGAGCATGGATATATATCCATTTCAACAATGAACAATACCATGTCATTGGATGATTTTTATCATCAATGGAACATCCCCTTGTAAGCATTTCCAAGTGGTCTTTCAAACTCTTTATCTAACACTTAACCAGTTCTCTTCAAACCCTAGGTCACCAAGGTAATTTCATTTTTCCTTCACACTTGGAAAGTGAGATTCCCAATGGTTAGAGGCCAACAAGGTGAATCCATCATGACCACTTTCATCTTCTGGAGCTTCTTTCTCTCTCCTTAGCAGGAATTTTTCTGGAGCAGTGCAAATATTACTGAGAGGCACTTTTGGCAGATTGATATCTTCATACTGAAATAATTTTTGGTCAGTCTATTTATATGGCTGGATGCACCATACAAGAATCTAGAGATCTACACTCTCATAATATTTTTATCATCCTCCTATCAGCTGTAACGAGCATTTCCCTAAGGCCAGTTAGGCAGATTTTACCAATAATTCCATACTTGGACAATTTTTTATCTTCTCCTAGGCTTGGTCTAATTTCCCTCAACAGCAGTTTTTGCAATTTTTGCATGTTTTTGCGGGTCTAATTTGCCTAAACCACAGTTTTTTCATGTTGGGCATGCATTTGAGTAAAGCAATCCAAAATTGACTTGCTTCAGTAAAATACATGCACATGCCTGATTTCATTTTCCCATACCTCCACCTGTCATACACATGCTGAATGTATTGAGTGTAAAATATGTCATATAATTGTCTAAACCTGTAAATGGAAGTTTTTCCTTTTCCCTACCTGTCATATTCTAAACTTTCAATTGACTGTCAAATACGTCACTTAACAAACCATCAAATTCTATGATTCGATGAACCTGAATCGAGTTAGATTCTGACGACATTGAGAATGATTGCATCACCCATACGTGAACTCATCATTTCATCGTGATTAACCTTTTTTCCCCACCTTTCAATTATTCCAAGGGCCAACACAGTACACATATCCATATTTGGCCCGACCCCATGGATTCCTTCCTAGCAGCTACAGTCAATTACCAATGATGTTGATTCTTATGTAAGATTGATAAATAGGGCTCACTATTATCAGTAGGCTATGCAGTATTCAATCCATTCTCTATGTTCATTAATTTTTGTCCAGTATAGCCGTAGATGTGCACAAATATTAGTTCACTAATAGTATGAGTGAAATGGGTAGAATTGCAAAGAATTGGAGACAGTCTCATCTGGGTTCGATGGATTTCATTGGCAGTTCCATTGCATCTTATTGTTTTTATGTTCGTTTGACATTCCTTTCCCATCACTCAGTGAAGTATTTCCTGCCCTGAGTCAACACCCTGTCCCTCTTCAACAATCCAAGCATTCCCTCTCAGTGGCATAGCAGGATTGATTTCTTCAATTCCAGCTTTTAATTTGTCCACATCAGATGGGTATTGCATGTTGTTTTCCATTAAGCCATATTTGTTTGTGGAATTTCTCTCTTTCTTACCATTTCATTCTTTCATTGGTATTTCCATTTTCTTCTTAGATACCTCTCATGCACTATGCATATCTATTATAATTCTTCTCTACTCACATCTCCCATCTAGAAAACTGGAATGCAACTTCCTCTTCTATTCCCTTTCTACCCCTGGTGTTGAAACATGTCCACTTCATACCTGTTTCTCCCCCTATGTTGCACTATCATGTTTTCCTTGTTCCATAGTAGTTGGTATATTTTTTTAAATCCAGGAAAGTACAGCAGAGGATGGGTTGGCTCGTGGGTGAATCCACATTTTAGTTTCATTAAAATGAAATCCACTTGTAACATGGTCAATCCGACCCTTGAGGTCTATAAATAGAATTTAATAGGTAGTAGGGATAGTTATTATTGAAGGAGTTGTTTGATGTTATTGATTCATGTGTAAACTATCCCTCTGCTCTGTAATGAAAGCATAATATAATAAAAAATGGTCTTGGGCCCCTTTTAAAACTTTCTTGAGTATCGATCTTGTTATGTTTTTGCATTATCTCTGGTTTTTTCCTTGGAATGTATTATATATGTTATTTTCTCATTTATTAATTCTACAAGGAACGATGATGATTTATATTATAATAAAAAAGAAACAGGCCATACAAACTTGCAGAGACATGAAATTGGTTTCCAAACTATGATGCTCGTCAATAAGAAACCAACATTTACAGTTGTTCTATTCTCACTTCAAATGTTGGATGCATTCTTATTTCACAATAGAAGTTTAATTTATGTCTGAAATTAAAACTATATTTGTCTAATTAGGTTTTTGTATGCAAACTTCCAAATTTCATACCTACAGTATACTTCGATTGGAATTGGTGTGCATTTTTAGTTTTGGCCATGAAAAATTGGAAAATACTATCAATTATTGTTCTAGATGACTTGGATTTTACTGTAGATCTTACAATTTATAGAAATGAGTACAAGAGTTTGTAGAAAAGGTCAGTATGTCTATGTTATAGTGTAATTTATTCAATATAGCATGAAATGATGATCAGTCAATTCATTTGTAGAATATATTTCAAGAATATTTCATAAGTCAATTCATTTGTAGAATATATTTCAAGAATATTTCATATGTCAATTCATTTGTAAAATATATTTCAAGAATATTTCATATGTCCTTTCATTTGTAGAATATATTACGAAGAATGTATTTCATCATTTGTACTTTCATACACACTTCTCGATATGGGTTGCACATTAAACTCTCTTAGAAATAGGAAAAATGCACATATGGATTACACATTACACTTGTATTACACATTAGAACCACACTAACTATATCAAAATATATGTATTGCCAAGAAATACTGACAATTTATATTACAACAATATTAGTATGTACATAGACATCAAATGTACACCATATTATTTTAGAAATCTAGGCTGCTTGGAAGTTGGGAGGTTTTTGCAATTCCTCCTTTCTAGAATAAGAAAATTTGCTATAGCTTCTCTTGCCTTTTCTAGAACCCTCCAGTTCTACTAAAGCTTCATCGGCCATATGTTTTAATTGTTTTTCTTGCTCTTTCACTTTGTTTGCAAGATTTATCACTTTTGTATGCAATCTATCTTTTTCTTCTAGGCATTTCTTCAACATATCTACATTATTATTTTTCTAATTTGAGTGTTCATCTTCCTTTCTTTTAAGATCATCATATGTCCACTTCAAGTCATATTGAACTGCACTTAATTTTCTCTTGACCTATTGTACCTCCTTCTCGAGCTCTTATGCCCTCAAATTGCTATCAGATGGAGTATACAAAATTGTTTATGCCATAGGTTTGTTCTGCAAAGCTTTAATTTGGTATTTCAAATCTTGTATCTCACTATCACATCCCAAATGTAGTGCTTTTCCCTTCTCCAATAGTTTTTGGTGAAGGTCTCTACTTTCGACCTCCTTCTCCTCTATATTCTTCTTCAATGTTGGATTTGATGAGCCAAATGTAAACTATACAACATTAATTGTTGAAGCAGCTTCATTCAAGGTCTTCTCTCATTGTTGCAAGGACTTATGAAACTAGAGTAATCTCTCCATAGTTACATCACCTAGTTTTGTACTGCCAAAAGGTTTTGGTGTGATGTCCTTTTTAACCTCCAATTTCGATTCTTTTGTTGTGCTAAACTTTTTACCCTTGATTGTTTATTCTTCTGGTGTGTAGACTTGTTTACCCTTAACTGTTGATTCTTCTGGTGTGTAGACTTGTTTACCCTTGACTGTTTTTTTTTTTGGTGTGCAGACCTCTTTACCCTTGACTTTTGATTCTTCTGGTGTGCAGAAATGTTTACCCTTGACTGTTGATTCTTCTGGTGTGCAGACTTGTTTACCCTTGACTGTTCATTTTTTTCCTCTTCCAGAACTTTTAGCCTCAAGAGCTACTGAAATCCTTTCAATTCTCTTTTTTTGTAGCAAATCATTTTTGTTTTTAATTGTTTTATTCAATTTTTCCAATCTTGATTCATATTTTGCAGTCTCATTTCATTGTTCAATGATCATTTCTCTCAATGCCCTTTGAAGCTCAACCTTCAAACATGAAATAAATGTTTCTTTCTGCTTCAATTCTTGTTGAAATTCTTCTTCCTTACCAAATACAGTTTTCAGTGGTGGAATGTTCAAAACATTAGGCTTGTTTTTCAGCTCATTTTCAAGTCTCCCTATAGTTTCCTCATCTTTTTTCTTTTGAGCCTGATACATGTCTTTCAATCTGTCAAGGTCAAAAATTGATTATGCTAGAACTACGGTAAATTTAGAACATTGATCCTTAATAAGTTGATCCTTCTAGCCTATTATTTTTTCAGTTTCCACAATTCTTTTCTCTAAACCTGTAACACGATGTACCAAATGAAGAATTTTGACATCCTTAGTTCTACACAATTTGTCACTAGCTTTGAAGGAATCCTCCCACAAGGTATATTGTTCTTTGAAATGTACCATTTTATCAAATAAAGAAAAAACAAATCTACCATCAAAAGAATATTTGGTATGAATTAGGTCTTCATCACTCATTGGTGAATGGTCCATATCATTGTTCACAAATTCCTCCCATTGATGTGCATTTTCATTTCCATGCATTCCAACCAAAGTTGTGACAGCAACATCTTATTCAAGGAAAAGTGAAGGCATGTTGTTTCGCACAGGTTCCATATTGTCCTCTAAAGTTTGGTCGATCTTCTTTTTCCTGTTGAGTCACCCATTGAAGAAGCAAAGTATGACTGGTCTCTCTAGTTTTGCATATGTTTGATAAAGAAATCTGGCCTCAATCCGTGCTCAATCAATCACCAATAACCTTGTTGCAATTATAGCAAATGTGCTGAAAATGCATGAGTTGACCTGTGCATTGAAAGCTGGCATTGGTTTGTCAGGTGTACAAAGATAGCCATATATCGTCGATATAGAGATGAAAGTTCCTCTAAAATTAAAAACATTGATATTGCCATGGTTTTTCTACCATGATAAAAAAAAATTGAATTATTAATCCACGAATTTTCAAAACATGGAAAAATCCAATCAAATGTATTAGTGTGCGAACCACCATTTATATGCTCTCCTTCTACACACTTGGTTCTAGTTTGGTTTTGAGCCTGTGATTGATACTCTTGAGTTTTCATTCATTACACAGCACTCCATCACGTGATCATAGCTCCACCATGCTACTCACATATCCTTAGGGGTCATACCCCCTAGTTTGGTTCTTTGAACCATCACTGTCGGATCCATATTTGACATTGTTCACCACTTTCAGAGCCACACATGGCATTTGAGTCTAATTCAGATTCATATCAATCTAAAACTACCTTGTTCACTACTCCATATAGCCCAATTGGTCGGTGCCCATCCTGATCCCTTTCAAGGGGGGTCAGTTGGTAGAGGACTTGTTTCCATTCCACCCATTATTATGGGTATCCCTTCCACTAGACCAATAGGTCCTAATCCTATTGGAATCTTTTCCACCACACACATTGTTATTGGTCCGCTACCCACTAGTGGTGGCCCCACTCAAGCCACCGTGGTTCCTACCATTCCACCATTTATACCTGAGGGCAGTGGCCCTTCCACTTCCATTCTAACTATTCCTACAATTCCAATGACTATTCCTACTGTTGATATTCAACCTTACCCACCCGTATTTACACATGGGAACTACATTCCTACCACCACCGTCACCATTTATGGCCCTATCTGATCCACTCTCAATTCTAGTCTACCTTTTATGGCTAGTATTAACCTACTGATTTGAAATGGCTGACTAATGAACCCATTCGTCATAACCCACTATGGCCTCCTATGCCTACCAAAATTCTCTCATACATCCCTAAGTTTGAGGGTAAGGTGAAAGAGGAACCCCAAAATCACATTATGTCATTCCACTTATGGTGTTCATCTAACAACATAATGGATGGATCTGTTCAGTTGAGATTAATCCAACACACAATCACTAGTGGTGCAGCCAAGTGGTATATGAAACTGCCTCATGCTACCTACCACAAATTTTCCTCTTTAACCTCTATGTTCCTTCAATACTTCCAGTTACCCATCCGTTATGATGAGGGTATGGAAATCTTATTATCTTGTAAATAAAACATAGTTACCCATATCACAGATCATATCCATGAATGACATCGTTGCCGTAGCTTGTGAGAAATCCAGTTGAATGATAGGATTTTCCTATATTGGTTCCTCAAAACATTACTCCCCCCATAGCCAATGACGTTGCATCTGAGCACCCACAAACCAAGAAGGAAGCCATATTGAAGGCTCAACAATTCGATCTCATATACCATTATACCTAATGCTCCCCGTATTGGATCCTCATGTCGAGATAAGTTAGGGGCATCCCATGTTGCTAATGGATTCATCGGATCTCTTACCCATCATCCTCACTTTTACCTGGCCTCTCCTACGATGCCACCCCTAGTGTTGTTCAACTAGGTTACACCCCTGATTTTTCACGCATAATGACTCAATCCGAGGCCACACCTTCCTATGCATCTCCCACACTAGCTCCTCACATCCATGGACACAATTGTTAGGCACACTCATGTATTTGCCATAAAACTGGCTTTGCAGCCCCACCATCTAATCTAGTCTATTATGCACCATCTGTGCAACCTACTATGGCCCCTGCCCTGACTCCTCCTACTCCTTCAAGATAGGTCTACGCACAACAGAACCTCTCTAATAAACACACCCCCAATAACCAACAAGGGCAAGGAAGAAATAAGAGAGGTAGGAATTGGGGAAACAACATTACTCAAGGAGGTGGCCAACAAGCCAACCCTCCGAACAATAACGGAGTTGAACCCCCTGCATAGAATCCCCAACATTCCGCTAGACCTGGAAAAAACCCACAATTGCGGACTAATCATATGTGTCCCATATGTAGCACTTAAGGCCATTACACACATTATTGTCTCCATATGAACCACATCCGTCATTTACTCCAAACTAATAACCAAGATGACCCCAATGGGGATGCTGCTGCTCATCCCAGCCCCACACCACTAGGTCCTCCACCTATGCTGCTCCAAAACCCACTCCTAAACTAAGGGATGGTCGCAACCTAACCCTTGGAACCTAGAAACACCGCCACCACTTCGGTGAGTCAACCAATTGATCCTGGTGTCCATCACCTCATGACGCTATTGTCCAATGTCAACCTCCAGAATCGGCAAAACTAGTATGGCTCCAACATGGAAACCATTAACCCCTCTACAACATCTACCTACACCACTCCAGATATGTCTTTGAATTTGTCGAGACCCCCCATGGACGGTACTGCCAAAGTCTCATGGTTCCCTTTCCATCGCATCGCGAGCAATGCTACTGCCAAAGTTGTGCTCAACTATAGTATAATCGACAACTTGGCTTATTCTCCCTTAGCCATGTTTGCTCTAGAAGTGCTCAAACAATTGTACAATTCAATGTAAAGTGTTGTTATCCACGTTAGGTGTTGTTGATCCCTCTGATTCTAGGTGGATCACCTTCAACCTAGATCAAGAAGAACCCTATATGCCATCATCTATCACCTTCCAAGTTCCATTCACAATTCATAATTTGATTATTCATCGATGCATCATTGATGAGGGAGCATCCACCTGTGTTATGTCAACCTTTGTTTGGTAGAAACTTGGATCCCCAACCCTTCAATCTTCTTCCACCGTTCTTCACGCCTATGATGGTAGTGCTGCTCAACCCCAGGGTCCTCAAAAATGTCTCTGTTGAGTTATTCGAAAAAATAGTGTTGATTGACATTGATGTTGTCAACACCCGCCTCGATTACAACCTCCTCCTAGGGCATAGTTATATGTATGCAATGTGGGTCGTTGTGTCTACCTTATTTCAAATCTTTATGTTCCCTCATGATGGGAAGATTCTTTCAATAGACCAACTAATGTACTATGATCCAAAGGGACCAACCACACCAAAACACGTCCTTTCGACTATCGACACTACTATCGACAACACGTCCATGCCAGCTTTGTCTAATGTTGGCCCAGGATTATTTGTTGGTGCTCCTATGACAGACACATTTTTTTCCTTATCACCTTCTCCTTCATCGACTGATATATCATATTTGTGCACTATCACATCTGGTAGCATTTCAACCTCCTCGCATCCTCAACCACAACCCTCGAGGAATTATTGGGGTTCATTCCCTATCCACATGATTCTCCTCTTCTTTCCACCTTCCGACATCATGAGAAAGAATGTCATGGCTACTCTCAACCTGCTTGGTCTCACTTTGGGTATTCCTATGTGGTACCTAGATCCACCTACCCCACCCACAACTCCCTAGATTATGTTGACTCTCGTCCAACCTATTGAGACAATGTCATACCCACCTCCTTGGACACCAATGATTGTTCCTATTGCTACTCCTACCCCCCTCATCCCAAGAAGACTGGGGGCAAGTTCCCAAAGTGACGGCCAAAGCACGTCCTCCTACTACATGTGCTTTATGTGATGTCCAAGGCCATTCAACACAAAATTGTCTCGATTTTCCTATCAATCGCACCCACATGTGCACTGTAGTCGAAACCGACGCTCTAGTTTTGGATGTACCAAACACACTTGTGGTGAAGAATAAGTCATTGTGAACCAACCACCCATGTGCATTTTGTGGCCTATATGGTCATTATTCATACCATTTCCAAAACTTTAATGAGTACAGGTCGCTCCTTAGTGACCTTCGCATGCATTCCTGTGAGTCTGACATTACTGTGAGGATATCCACCCTTCGGCTTCTTCCTCATACACAACTAACACCATTTACACAATATATACTTCCAGTATTCCTTTCCCTTCCTCAACCATGGAAGATGCACCTGATCTATCCCAACACCACTTTCGCGATGATGGCGAGATCCTGAAACTACCACCGGTTTTACCCCATTTCACTTAGTCCAAGATGTGGAATCAGTTCTTCCCATTGAATGCGAGATTTTGTCACTCCACCTTGCCAACGAACTTCTACTTGATACTTCATCATTATGAAATAGCCTACTTATGCTTGAAAAAACCAATGAGGACCGTCGTGTTTCTCTCTAAATGATTGAAGCAACCAAAATTCGGTCGAAGTCCCATTATGACTCCCACATCCACCTGCACACCTTTAGCGAGGGGGGCCTAGTCCTTATCTATGACCAATCCAATGATAATCTAGGGAAAGAGAAGTTTGATTCCATGTGGTATGGAACTTATGTCATCCATCGATGTATTGGAAAGGGGGCATATCTCCTCACTAACTCTGACAACCACCTATTAAAGAATCCCCACTATGGGATCTACCTCAAGAGGTTCTATGCCTGAAGTCGCTCGCCATGTGTACCCTTGTATAATAGTTTTTCTTTCTTCTTTTACATCGTTTTTACTATGAGTTGGTGACCCCCTCTAGTAGTCGCTCCATGTTCAGCCGTAGTGATTCCATTGTAGCACTTTGTTGCATGATTTGCACGTGAATGGGTTGATATAACCCTTCCACCCTACCCCTGCACCACTGGTACCCCACTAGAGAGTGTGGTCCCACATATGCACATGCACACAATATGCTATTAGTATTTATCACATGTATGATCTAGCTACCACTATTCTAACATACTGTCAAGTCCCCATACCTGTACTAGATGTCGAGGCATCTCTAGATCTCCTAGGTAGTCCATGCCCACATATGGATGGTCCTCTATGAGGATAGGAAGTTGTTGCCACTATGAAAAGAGCTCCCAGGTGAAGAGATGACCTGTACTACACTGACTCCCTCCCTACTTTCTTTGGGCCATTTCTAGGAGTCACCTCAATTTTCATGCCACCACGCAAATCACACCTTGTACATATTGGCATGTTCACAAGCCATCTACTCCATCCATACTACAAACTTGACATTATATTACTGCCATCCATCATCCCATAAGGAGGCCCCACCATTGTTCCACTGTTATTCATATCATCCATGTTCCTAATGCCATCCCTTTGGGTACATCGAACAATTCCTCCTTGCTTGATTGGCCATTACAGATTTTATGTAAGCTCTTTTCTCAATCCTAAAAGAATGAAAATATTTCTGAGCACACTTGCTTCCTTTCACGCTCATTAAAATATTTGAAAGGGCATCTATGTGGCCTCATTTATCTCTTTTTTCGGACTACGTAGACTATTAAAAGAAAAGGACCACCCTAGCACCTTCCAGCTATGCACTTTTCCCTTTGTATCCTTTTATGCTTTATCGAGCGTTGGGACCATAACTTATGAAAAGCTCATTATGGGTTGTCTTTAAGCTCTTTTCCAGCCCTCTCATCAAGAAATATTGTCAAGGAAACTTGGTTTTTTTCATGCTCGTAAAAGTATTTGAATGAATGGCCAGTCAGTATAGGTTTAACCCTTTTAAGCCTAGTTGGACTACCTATGGTAAAAATATATCTCTTTCCTTTTCAGTTGGGAGAGATCTCCTTTGTACACTTTTATCCTTTTTCGGACTTAGAAGACTAGTGTATGAAAAAGAGGTGACACTAAAGTATTCTTCCTGTTTTTAGACTCTAAAAATGAAAACACCATCGAGCATTTACCGTCTCAGGCTCGATAAAATCCATGCGGCAGTGTCATATTGAGCATAATTCTATCCCTTCTTCGTGATCCTTAAACTATGAAGAAGGCCCACAATGATGTCTCTAGGCACAACCACATATGATCTCATGTTATGGAAGCTTTCCCCCATTGGGTCACCTTTGTTTAGAGTTCTCTGCAACGAGTCTCCCTTGGATCCCATGGATATCACTATTCCATTTACTCCCCCCAATATTTCCCATTGTAGTTATCTCCTCAGTTTCCCAACTATGTTCCCTTTCCCATGCGTCAGTATCATTTGTTGTCAGGTAATCCCTGTCATCATACTCTGAATAAAGGAACTTTGAGTCCCATGTACTCCCTTTCCCCTGTTCCCCATTCAGTGTGGAAGTCCCCTAATTGTTCCACATATCTAGTTATCCACCTCATGCTTCTATCAAGAAAACATCATTGCCTTGGTAGTTGCAGGGCTCCCTCTGTTGATGTCAACACATCTATTCTAGAGGATAGAGCCAGAGGTCCTTGTATCTTAGTTTCATCCACCTCATGGATGAGTTACTTGGACCACTTAAAATGATTCCTTAATGCATTTTGAGTTGGTTGTGTCTCATGGGCTCAACTTCAGCTACATCATCGAACGATTGACATTTGTATAGGGTATTGGTCCATTCTTTATTTGGTCGAAGACCTCGGTTGTCACCAGAATCTAGCACATTGGTGAGTCTATTTGTGGGACCCATATAGTCTCATGGCCCTTGTGATTTCCAAGTTGCATTGGTGACAGTTTTCGTAAGACCCTCAGTGTCATGCTTCCGTGTATCTCCAGTACTTGATGTTGTATATTATACCACAGAGATTCTAACTCTCAGTCATTAAGTCCCTCTATTTATGCACACTTCAAGATCCAGTAAAGCATCAGTTGTGATGCTATTGCATTCTATGAGAATTCCATTGTTCCTATGTATCAGTTCTTCATATCATTATTTTTATTCAGCCTCCCATTGAGGCCACCATTATGTATCATCAGTTGTATATGTATTGATCAGCTCCCATTATTTGAGCATTAATCCCCATTTTTTATTTTTGACATTGTTACAAGCATGGGTATGCTCGCCTCGTCCATATACATGTCAGACATTATATGTACCTCATCCATTGCTTAGAAGAAATACAAACCAAAAGCCATCATAGTTTGAACACGAAGACTCCACTCCTTTGTGGTCCTCTCCAGTCTCTCCACCATTGTCACCATTTTCCCATGATCCTATGATGTCTATTATCCATACGATGATCCCTTTCCCTCACACATCAAGGGGAAATCTCTTAACACAAAAAAACTGTTCACCTAGCTCTCTATGGTCTAAACCATAATCATACATCATATTTCCACCATTATTTCCTCCATTTTGACCTTCATAATTGTATTTCCACTAAATATGGTCTAAAACATCATTATTCCTTTCCCATGAATGAAGGGAAGATGAACATGTATTGTGATTTATCCCCACTCTCTCCAAAAAAGTGTCAAAAACCCTAAAAATGAGAATGGGTCAAAATACCATGGATAATAAAATACCATGGGTCGTTACCATTGGCCAAAAACCCTTGTACCATCCTATAAATACATTGTGAAGTCCTCCCCCAAAACACTTTTTTTCCATTTGCTCTCAGTCACACTATACACTTTTATGCTATTATTCCCATATTTTTCCATGCCATTCCCCACGGTGTACGTTGAGTTCACTGCATACCCATTTGGATTCATTCCCCTATTTGAAAACTATGTGTGGAAGAGACTAGAGACCCAAACCATGGAGCTTCGGGACCATTTCCGAGGATGGCTACGGTGGCCCACATTTAAGAAAAAATGTATCTTTTGTTCTTGGTATGCATTAGTTAGTATTATATATTTGAAAAACCTAAAAAATATTGTTATTGTTGTTTCGCTTCCTATTATTATTGTCGAACTATACCCTATGACTTGCATTGTCTCAGGTTGGTTCTTTTGCACGTAGTAGGGGATAAATCCCCACTACACTCATTTTTTTCCAACTTTCTGTGCTACTAGGATTGTTATTTCGAATTGGAAAATGCCTTCTTTGACTACATTGTTTGATTCACTTACTAAAGAGCAAGACAAATTGGTTCAAATGGGAGCTCTTAAAATATCCAAAAGCAAAGATCATGCTCTTGTAGTTCAAGTAAGAAAGAATGAAAAGTCAAAAGAAAAGAAAAAATTTAAAGAGAAGAAGCCAAAGTCAGATGATTAGGATGCTTTCATTTCTACTGATGAAGGTTCGAATTCCATGAAGAAAGCCAAGAAGAAAGGGAACTCATCCAAGTGTTCTTATTGTAGCAAAGGTAATCACTCTGGGAAAAACTGTTTCAAGAATAAAATGGACATCATGGATAATTTGTTTGAAAAACATAACATTGATGTACCCGATTTTGCAAAGAAAATTGAACCAAAGAAGCCTGTTGAATCACGAGAGCACCATCACAATGCACGGTCCCAAGGTAATAAGAATTATTATTTGAGTGATAAATTTAAATACTTTTCTCAATTATCTAATATATATTCATTTTTTGATATATATGAAGAAAAAAAATCAGTGTCTTCCTTGGATAAATCACCTATCAGTTCACTAGAGTCATCTCCTAGTACTTATATTTTATCACTAGTTCCATACTTATCTTTTTCCAGCTCCTTCTCACTCCATTCAAATGCTTTTGATTATAATTTAGAAGTAACTTTGTGGGATGATATGAAGGTTATGACATCATCCATACCATTTAATGAGGCTTTGAATACTTATAAGACTATACAAACCCCAAGTTCACTAGTTGATTCCTCCTTGGATTCCTATGTAGTGTCACTTGTTTCTGTTGGTTTCAAGTCTTGTTTAATTTTCACTGGTTGGTCAACCATGTCATTAGTAATATTTGGACTTCTTTTACACATTTTGTATCTGATATGAACATCTATGGTTCATATTTCAAGTCCATATACCATTCATATTTACTCATCCATCATTTTTACTTAGTTGTACATCATTTTCCTACTATGGCCATGTATACTCATAGAGACACTATACATTTGGTTTTTGGTTCTCCATATGACAATAAATATTTCAGAGTCTCTTAAGCCTTATTTCAGAATTGGGAAGGTGCTACATCAGTTTGGAAGGAAGATATATGGTATAGTTCACCATTTTGCAGCTATACAAGGAGTTGCTTGTATTGAGTTTTTTACTCTTTCGGAAGGATTATGCACATATCTCTTTTCCTTTACTGATTATGTTTTCATATCATAGTATGTTTGCAGCAAGAAGCATTTAGGTAATTCTCTTACATCATTAGATGATGAGCTACAAGGAGCCTCTCCACTTGCTTTTTGCAGAGACTACATTGATGCTTTAACGCATCATCATGTCATTCACAACTTCTTCACCAATTTTATTCAACAAGAAGCAGTTTAATTAGCTCATCCAAGTGAAGAAAAATGCAAAGTGAAGACATGTTGCTCATTTTAGTGCCATGTGCTTTTGAGGGAGGATTTTCCCCATGTGGTTTTTCCTCTTTCCTCAGTTTTGTGGACAAAATAAATTGTAAAGGGTGACCATAGCCTTGTTGTTGGGCCCTATATATTTATGATATTTTTTCAGATATTTGACCATAAATTCAGGTTTAAGCGGGGGTGTTAAAATATTAAAAACCCATTCCATACTTAGGATATAATTAATTAATCATTTTGGTTAATTTCTTATGTACTAGACTAGGTAGTTGGCCTCCACCCTCCACTACTTGGTCAGCACTTTCCATAAATACCCCAGGAGTTCCTTGTACTAATTCTAGATAATATTCTTCCAACTTTATTGACTAATTAGATTAGTAATTGCCCCTTCATGTCCTTTTCTTGATTTTTAGCAGATAAGATAAAGCTAGTTAATTGGACGTCTGTTATCATTTGTGGCCAACCCATCCTCGATGATTTTCTCTCTAGATTCCATGATTAGTAAGCTTTTCCATCACTCATAATCACTCACTCATGTTTTATCCAATTTTTGAACTCTTGGACTGATTTGGAAAGTCACATATGGGGGTTTTTCATATTTAGTAAGCCTGCTTTATGAGCTAACATGAGTTGTCTCCTCCACAACTTGATTTTTCCTCTCAAGGATGTATTATTTATGTGCACTATTGTTTATTAATAATACATGCAATATTCTATAATCATTCTTCACTTCTCTTGTGTTCGGTATCTGATCCAGCGGATCAATTCCTCTTTAACGATCCAAAATATGGTACATGGTTTAAGAAGCAGCGCAGTTAATGGTTAATAGTTTAATGATTGGTTCACGGTCTATTGACAACGTCGGAGGTCGGAAGGGATTTCCTTCCACAAAAGCGGGGGACAGAAGAGCATATTCTTCTGCAACTACGAGCGGCCAACGACTAGTCTATCCGCGGGGATAATCGGATGGAAAAAAAATACAAGGATCGGCGGTCGCAATATTTTCTCTTTCCACAACGGCGGAAGCCGAAATCCTTCTTCCTTCCGCAATGACGGGGCTCGAAAGCCTTCCGGAAGCCACAACGGCGGAAGCTTTAACGGATTGGAAGCCGAAATCCTTCCGGCAGTCGCAACGGCGGAAGCTTTAACAGATTGGAAGCCAAAATCCTTCCGACAGCCACAACGGCGGAAGCTTTAACAGATCGGAAGCTGAAAGCCTTCCGGCAGCCGCAATGACGGACGCAATATTGATCGGACGATGGAGCGATTCGGCAGCCGCAACGGCAGAAGCTAAAGCACTAAAGCCTCCGACTTGAAAGCCAACCGACAGCCGATTGAGACCATCGGAGCCAGTTGCTTATCTTCCTTCCGCAATGACGGACGAGCAGATAACAAAACCTTCCGACTCAAACATTGCAATGGTTCGAGTGGGGTGCATTTTGGAAACGGATTTGCAAAATCTTGAGGCCGCGTGATTGTAACACCAGGAGATGAACAGCCTGTTGGCATTTGAGAGAAGAAGGTGACCAGTCTTGTGGCCGCATTGCATGGGATGTGAATAGTCGCGTTTTCTTGGACGTTTTGGCTCATTTGTAATGGCCAAGATGAGTATTAAAGGAGGAATTCGTTCAGTGGGAAAAAAAAAGGTTCGGACACAATGGGGACGCAGTTCATGGAGAACACAGGCTTGGAGAGTTTTTTGGTGTAAAACTATCCACATGCTGTTGACGTCGACTATTCTTAGTTATACTTGGATTTTTTTGTCTATTGAAGTCTAGTTTTGTAACTTTCAAAGAGGAGGTCTTGAAGACTTTACTGTTAATGTCCAGTTTCTGTGATGAGTCCAGAACCTTTTTGTACCATTTAAAGCCATTAATTGGATCGGTTCCTATTGGAGAGGGACCCAGAGACGTAGCCTAGTGGAGGGGGTGAACTCCGTTATCAACTTCTGTTTGTGACGCTGTTTCTGTGTTGTCTTCTTGTATCTGTCTATCAGAGTTGTAGTTTTTCATTCCTATTCTGAGCATTTAATTTCTGCTAATACTGTCCATTAATTAACCTATTGCATGCATTCTTTTACAACAAACTTTTAAAGAACTAAGTTGAGATCCTACAGATCATAATATGGTATCAGAGCCAGGTTGACTGTTGTGCAAGTTTGTGAATGCTTAACAGGTCCAGGTTAAAGGTTGGTGAAGGAGAATTAGTTGAAGGAGATCCTGAGATTGGCTCTAGGAGAACATTCTCAAGAACCATGTCTTCTCCACAAGGGGAAGAAGAAGGACATACCGAACGGGAAAAACCTGTCATTTCTGAAACTGAGTTTCTAGAGGCTTTTATGAGCATGGAATCCATGATGGAAATTCTACTCGATGAGCAAGCAGAAAGGAAGAAGAAAGAAGAAGGATCTTCATCCAGAGATGCAGAAGTGAAGCCAGAAGAAAAGGGTAAAGGAGTAGGAGGTGATGGTGATCCTCCTGATACTAAACAGACTTTTTCTTCTTCTCATACTTCTCATTCAAATAATGCAAGTCCTAATATGCCTTATTTCAAATTGGATGTAAAGTTTGAATTACCTATTTATAATGGAGATGTAGATGCTGAAAAATTAGACAATTGGATCAAGCAGCTTGAAGTATATTGCAGGGTGCAGGGCATTAATGATGACCCTTCCAGGATTCAATTGGCCACTTTGAGGATGAGTGGAATGGCTCTTACTTGGTGGGAGAGAAAGATTAAGCAAGATCTTCGAAAGAATGGTAAAATTATTTCAGTTTGGAATGAATTCATTGAAGTATTAAGAAAGCAATTTTATCCTTTAGGTCATATGCAGCAATTAACCATGAATTGGAAAATGTTTAGACAAGCTAAAGGACAAAGCATTCAAGACTATACTCATGAATTCAGGAAGAGGGCTATTGCATTGAATGTTTCGTTAGATACACAGGAAACTCTTCTTAAGTACATTGGTGGCATGCATTCTTATTTGAAGCATACTTTGTTGATGTTTAACCCCAGTAATTTGGATGATGTATGTGTTCAAGCTACCCATTTAGAAGCCAGGGGTAAGCATGCTAATGATACTTTTGTGAAGAAGTTATTTAAATTTGACAACAAATCGAAAGGTCAAGATAAGGGGAAAAAGAAGATGGCTACTGTTAAGAAAGAAGGTGAAAATCCTACCTGTTCGCATTGTCAGAAGGGACATGATGTCTCTAAGTGTTGGAAACTTCATCTGGAGTTAAGGCCAAAGAAGTACGGGTTAAACAAAGATAAAGGAAAAGCCAAATCTACTGCAGCCATTATTCAAGACTTGGGATCCAACTCAGGTGATGAAACAAAATTTACAGCTATCGGAATCCAAGGTAAGGATAAAAGTATCTCACTTCCCATTGATGCACCATCCAGTTCTAGTGCAAGTACAAGTCTGCCATCTACTTCTAAGCAAAATGATAAAGATAGAAGTGCACTGTTTCATATTCGTGTCATTGCCAATCACACAAAGATTGATACATTGTTTGATAGTGGTTCATAAGTAAATATGATATCAGAAGAAGTGGTTAAGAAGTTGCATTTAGTTATTGTGCCTCATGAAAAGCCCTATCCTCTAGGTTGGGTTACTAATGATACACGATTGCAAGTTACAAGGAAATGTGTATTAAAATTTGCAATTACTAAAAATTTTAGGGATGAGGTAGAATTGGATGTAGTACCACTTGACATTTGTGGAATTGTACTTGGGAGTCCATATTTGTATGACCGGAAAGCAGTATTTTATAGAGAGCAGAATAAGTATCATCTTTTTAAAGAAGGCATGGAATATATTGTATGAGCACATAAGATGAAAACCAATCTAGCAATAGTCTCTGCAGGACAAATAAAGAGGTTGGTAAATGCTAGTAAGAATTTTGTGTTGATGATGGTTAAGATGAAAAATGATGAAGTCTCTAAATCTTTTGAAGAATGTGACCCTAAGCATAAATCTGAACTGATTGACATCATCTCTGAGTATGATGATTTGTTTCAAGATCTGAAGGGGTTACCACTGAAGAGAGAGATTCAGCATGAGATACATTTGCAGCAGGATGTGCCACTCCCGAACATAGCCATGTACTGGATGTCTGTAATGCAGAATGAGGAAATCAAGAAGCAGGTTCAGGAGCTAATTGAGAAAGGGGTCATCCGGCCTAGTACTTCTCCTTGTGGCTCTCCTATAGTCTTGGTTCCAAAGAAGGATGGGTCGTGGAGGATGTGTATCAACTACAGGGCCCTTAACAAAATCACCATTAAAAATAGGCATCCTTTTCCTCGTATTGATGATTTGCTTGATCAGTTGAAACATGCGACTTACTTTACAAAATTGGATCTGCGTAGGGGGTATCATCAAATCCATGTTGCTGAGCATGATGCTTGGAAAACAGCTTTTGAAACGAAACAGGGTTTGTATGAATGGCTTGTAATGCCTTTCGGGCTATGTAACGCACCTGCTACTTTCATGCGGGTCATGAATGATGTCTTTCGTTCATTCATTAATGATTTTGTAATTGTATATCTAGATGATATCCTTATGTTTAGCAAAACTTGGGAAGAGCATGTTGTACATGTGAAGAAAATTTTAGATGTACTAAGAAAGGAAAAGCTTTATGTAAAAATGAGTAAATGTGAATTTGCTAAAACTTCTTTAGTATATCTAGGCCACATTATTGGTGGAGGCCACCTGCGAGTGGACCCAGCCAAGGTTGTTGTCATTGTAAACTGGCCATGGCCTAACACCGTTATTGAAATCAGAAGTTTTCTGGGTGCGGTTCAGTATTGGAGGAAATTCATTTATGGGTTCTCTTCCATTGCTGCTCCTTTACATGTGTTGACAAGCATTAAAGAAATTTTCCAGTGGGGAGGAAAGCATCAGAGAGCCTTCGACACTTTGAAGGAAAAGATTAGCACAACACCAGTTCTGACATTACCAGATTTGCAACAGCCATTTGAGATTGAAACCGATGCCAGTGGGTTTTCCATGGGAGTAGTTTAGATGCAAGGGAGAAAGCCAGTCTGTTACCATTCAGAAACATTCTCTACTGCGGTAAGTAACTATCCGACATATGACAAAGAATTGTATGCTTTAGTACAGAGTGTAAAGAAGTGGAAACATTATATCATGGGAAAAGAGACAGTCATACATACTGATCATCAGCCACTTCAATATTTACAATCTCAAACTAAAATACAACAAAGTAGGCATTTAAGATGGATGGGGTTCTTACAGCAGTTTCATCTCATAGTCAAATACAAAAAGGGAATTCATCATAAAGTAGCAGACATGTTATCAAGGCCACCTATGAATGCTTCAATCATTCTTTAGAACAGTTCATTAACACATGAAAGTTATATTGAACAGTATGCAGAAGATAAAGATTTTAAGAAAGTATATGCATCACTAATACATGGTAAACAGGAAGAGAACTATTTTGTGCATGAATAGCTCTTGTATCATCTTGGTAAACTCTATATTCCAAAGAAAGAAAGAGCGCATGTGATCCGAGAGGCACATAGTTCATTGATTGCAGGACATTTTGGTGTAAGCAAAACATTGTCTGTATTGCAGAATCATTGTTATTGGCCTCAAATGTAAGAAACTGTAGCTAAATATATAAGAGGTTGTGTTATGTGTGCAACAAGTAAGCCTAGCAATAGGAAATTGGGTTTGTACACTCCTCTTCCAGTTTCTTCTCGTCCTTAGGAAAGCATTTCTATGGACTTTGTAGGAGGACTACCTATGTCTAGAAAAGGGCATGATTACCTATATGTTGTTGTGGATAGGTTCAGCAAAATGTGTATCTTAATGCCATGTAACAAGCAGATCACTGCTGAACAAACAGCTC
This sequence comes from Pseudotsuga menziesii, assembly GCA_001517045.1. Taxonomy (NCBI): domain Eukaryota; kingdom Viridiplantae; phylum Streptophyta; class Pinopsida; order Pinales; family Pinaceae; genus Pseudotsuga; species Pseudotsuga menziesii. The sequence continues at coordinate 17,774 of LPNX011123359.1, read as the reverse complement.
TTTTATTCTTTCAAAATGTTTGGGTACATTTTGGGCTACCCATGTCTACTGTATCTGATCGGGATTCCCGGTTCTTGGGAAAATTCTGGTCAACTTTATGGGAGCTTATGGACACTAAACTGAAGAAAAGTATAGCTTTTCATCCACAGACCGATGGGAAAACAGAGGTAGTAAACAGAACAGTGGTTCAGCTACTCAGAGGATATTGTAGTAAGCATCCTAAACTTTGGGATGAGCAGTTTTAGTATATCCAACATGCTTACAATCATGCAGTTCATTCTTCCACGAAAAAATCTCCTTTTGAAACTTGTTTTGGTTATCTGCCCAAAACACCAATGGAATTCTCTTTTGGCAAAGATGCAGTGGATGGACATCAGGGTGCAGATAAAGCTTTGAATTTCATTTAGAGAATCCAAGCAGTGCAGCAGGAAATTCAAGAACAGTTGGAGAAGAGCCATGCTAAGTACAAAGCCAGGCATGACAAGCATCGAATTGATCATCAATTTCAGGTTGGTGACCGAGTTTGGTTACATATCACCAAAGAAAGGATGAAAGGTGAAGGTAAAAAGAACGTAAAAAGATTAAGCCTATCAGGTATGGTCCTTTTGAGATCTTGGAAAAGATCGGTACTAATGCTTTTCGCTTAAATTTACCTCCATACATGCAAATTTATTCAGTTGTCAATGTTGAGGATCTTAAATTGTATGAGCCTCCTATGATCATGGATGAGGAAATTAACATACAGATTCCTTCCATTGATGATTTGGCCCCTGAATATATGAGAAAGTTGCAGGATGATATTATTCTAGACCGAAATATAAGGACTTCACGAAGGGGGAATGCTGAGTAGCTTCGAGTGGGGCTGAAAGGAATGCATCCTAGCAAAGAAAGATGGATGGATATTGGTAAAGTGAGGGAACTTTAACCTCACTTACTTGTAGAATAATTCAGGATTTTGGTGGTCCAAAAGATCTCCAATGGGGAGGATTGATCCGATGGATCAATTCCTCTTTAACGATCCAAAATATGGTACATGGTTCAAGAAGTCGCGCAGTTAATGGTTAACAGTTTAATGATTGGTTCACGGTCTGTTGACAACATCAGAGGTCGGAAGGGATTTCCTTCCACAAAAACGGGGGATGGAAGAGCATATTGTTCCGTAACTGCGGGCGGCTAATGACTAGTCTATCCACGGGGATAATCGGATGGAAAAAAAATACAAGGATCGACGGTTGCAAGCTTTTCCCTTTCCGCAATGGTGGAAGCTGAAAGCCTTCTTCCTTCCGCAATGGCAAGGCTCGAAATCCTTCCGGCAGCCACAACGGCGGAAGCTTTAACGGATCGAAAGCCGAAAGCCTTCCAGCAGCCACAACGGCGGAAGCTTTAACGGATCGAAAGCTGAAAGCCTTTCGACAGCCGCAACGACGGAGCGATTCGGCAGCCGCAACGGTGGAAGCTAAAGCACTAAAGCCTCCAACTTGAAATCCAGCCGACAGCCGATTGAGACCGTCGGAGCCAGTTAGTTATCTTCCTTCTGCAACGATGGACGAGCAGATAACAAAACCTTTCAACTCAAACATTGCAATGGTTCGCGCATGGCACATTTTGGAAACAGATTTGCAGAATCTTGAGGCCGCATGATTGTAACGCCAGGAGATGAACAGCCTGTTGGCATTTGAGAGAAGTAGGTGAATAGTCTTGTGGCCGCATTGCATGGGATGTGAACAGTCGCGTTTTCTTGGACGTTTTGGCTCATTTGTAACGGCCAAGATGAGTATTAAAGGAGGAATCCATTCAGTGGGAAAAAAAGGTTCAAACACAGTGGGGACGCAGTTCATGGAGAACGCAGGCTTGGAGAGTTTTTTTGCATAAAACTATCCACATGCTGTTGAAGTCGACTATTCTTAGTTATACTTGGCATTTTTTGTCTATTGAAGTCCAGTTTTGTAACTTTCAGAGAGGAGGTCTTGAAGACTTTGCTGTTAATGTCCAGTTTCTGTGATGAGTCCAGAACCTTTTTGTACCATTTAAAGCCATTAATTGGATCGGTTCCTATTGGAGAGGGACCTGGAGATGTAGCCCAGTGGAGGGGCTGAACTTCGTTATCAACTTCTATTTGTGATGCTGTTTCTGTGTTGTCTTCTTGTATCTGTCTATCAGAGTTGTAGTTTTTCATTCCTGTTCTGAGCATTTAATTTCTGCTAATACTGTCCATTAATTAACCTGTTGCACGCATTCTTTTACAACAAACTTTTAAAGCACTAAGTTGAGATCCTACGGATCAGTATCATGTTCCCTCTTTATATTTTCCTATTGCATATCTATAAGAAATATCTTTGGATCTAGAACCACCTATTAAATTTTTTCACTCCTTCCATACATCCACAATAATTCACCAGTTCAGGAAGTTGACACCATTCTATGAAACCAAGATTAGATTCTTCACATTTTGCAAGACAATCTTCACGTGGCAAGAAACCAAATGAAACAACAATCCGATTAGCACCATTTTGAGCACACTTTTCAAGTTGGTGATATGGTTTCTCTTCATCTACAACCTTACAAGCAATCGTCCATGGAACTCAAAGGGCGTCATAATATGGCTCCAAATTTCTATGGGCCATATAAGGTTCTTCAGAAGATTGGGTCGGTTGCTTATAATCTGGAGCTTCCTCCTTCTCGCATTCACCTTGTATTTCATGTCTCTTATATTAAGAAATTTATTGGCACCAACATCAAAGCACAAACTTTTTTACCAGAACTGGATAATGAAGGATCCATCATTTTGGATCTAGAGTCCATCCTCAATAGGCGCACTCATTCACTTCTCTCTCTATCCATCACAAAGGTATTAGCTCAGTGGCACAACATGCAACCAAAGGATGCTACATGGGAACCACTCCTTCAGATTTAGTAACAATTTCCACATATAAAGATTTGAGGACAACACTTTTTGAAGAGGGAGGGGATGTTAGGAACCCATGTCAACCCTTCTCTTTACTTTGCTAGTATATTGTTGTTGGATGCATATGCTTTATAAGTCGTCTTGTGAGTATATTGTATTATCCCACATTCATTGGGAGTAATAGTTTTTTAGACTAGACTTAGTATACAAGTACATGTTTATCCCACATTCATGAGGAGTAATAGTTGTTTAGGTAAGACTTAGTATATAAGTATGTGTTGATACCAATGAAGGCATCCAAGATTTAATTGTATTGAGATTTCTCAAAGGAGGTTTCCCCCTCTGTGTTCTGCTATTTCTGTTATATCATGCATTTTCATTATTTATTGCAGGGGTATTCTCTCAATGTCTATGTGTAACTTAGGAAAAAAAGTAATCTATTAATGGAGAATTCAACCAAATAATCTCAAATTAAATCATGCACTGCATGATAAGAAATTAGAATTAGAATTCATCATTTTTCGCACTGGTTTATAATTAATGTAGTTGAATGATTTGAATCACGGGATATAGATTTATAAATAGTATGTTCAATCAAATGGTTATTGAAATTTGGAAATGTGATTATGAAAGTGGATTTAAATGTGGTTAATCAAATGTTTATTGGATTTTGGAAATGTGATCATGAAAGTTGAAAGTTTGGAGCTTAAGTGTTTTTAAACATTCAAAAAAAAATTCCATTATTCTAATTTCCAAACTCGTCAACCCTGCTTAATTTGTGCCTACTCCCACCATCATGATTAAGTATTGAGTCTAATTCAATTTCATATTTCTACCTTGTTTCATGTTTTAGTACATGCTAGAGTTATATTAATGAAATAGGGGGATGGAGGTCATGGTAGGGCACATGCGACTTCATTCTTTAATTGAAACATGGAAAAGATAGTTGGTTAGTTAGGAGAACATGCATAATTATCAAGGATAATGTTGGAGAAATTTCCTTGATCACTTTATGATCAGTATCTACTTCGTTATTGAGAAGTGGGACATGGATATTTATTCTAGTAAGCGAGATGGTGGGTCACTTCCTCTTAAATTAATTTATCTTAAGTATCGTTGGGTTTACGAATGGTTGATATAGATATTTGAATAGAAGAGTTCATCTATATATCTTGAATAGATACATTGGTATTTAAGCATAAATTAATGTACTTTGGTAAAGGCCCCCAAAAATGATAAGAGGAAAACTTGCCTTCTGGTTTGATATCACAATCAGTGTTTGCAAGAATCATGATCAAATAAGCTTGTCATTTGTCCCATGAATTAGGATTCAAGGTGAAGAGGTACCTTGAACTTTTCCTACAAGTTCAAATTGGAGTAACTCTTCACCCTTGTTGAAGTTGATTCCGCTATCAAGTTGAGCCCTTGGTCAGGTTGTTTCCACCATCACCATCGACCCTTTCTCAAGCTACTTTCACCCTTTATTTTCCTATTAATTAGTAAGGTATATGGTTCTTTAGACTCCAAGGTTTTTCGAGAGAAAAGGAAGTAGACATTCACCCTAGCACCACTAGTCCATCACCAACCTACATAAGTGTACATCTCCACCAGAGAGAGAAAATATACCTTTTCTAATGATTATTTCCTATAGGGGAGTATGTCTCTCATTTGATTCACGTAGTTGAATGACCAACAACATATATAAAGGGATTCCTTCCTTCATTGGATCTCAATACAGTTGGGTTGTTTCCACAGTTGAATGATTTTTCAGGTATGTGCATCACGAGAGTAGTTTTCATGTTGTGTTATTTTATAAATATTTATTTGTTTCTTCTTGGAAATGAGTGATTTTTTTTATTTAAGTGCTTCAAGATAATAGTTTTGGTATTCATGAACATATTTTTGTAGGTTTACTCAGTTTTTTGTATTTATTCATCTCTATGTTGAATGAAGATTGTATAGATTGTATTTCATTTTCATCCAACCTTGTTTTATCTATTATAAGTTTTACTACTTGCCAAATGAATCTTGATTGATTATAAATGTTTTTCAATTGATTTCTTCATATTGTTGAGTATTTTTATGTTTCTAAAATTTTCTCAATATGGTTTCTTGGGTTATTTGGGTTAGACGTTCCTTATTAAAAACTATAGAGTAGAACAATGTAAATTTTGTCACTCTATTAAAAAAATTGATTACATTTCTTTTAATATAAAATAAAATTTTGGTATATTACTACATTTTCAAATGAATATACAAATTAAATATACCATAGTCCTTCAAAGTGAAATAACACTATGCCCTTCAAATTCGATCCCTGTTCAGAAAACAAACTCTTAACTAATTAAAAACATTTTAAATCTTAACCGTTTTAAACAAACTTTTCAGTAATTAAAAAGAAATTTTAAATCTAAGAGTTTTAAACAATATTTTGAAATGATTTATATTTTTAATAAATTTTTAAATAAAAAATTAAAAACAAACTCTTAACTAATTAAAAACATTCTAAATCCTAGCCGTTTTAAACAAAGTTTTCAGTAATAAAAAAAAACATTTTAAATCTAAAAGTTTTAAACAATATTTTGAAATGATTTATATTTTTATTTAAAAATATCTGGCACCGTTCATCGTTCTTGTAATTAATGGTGGAAACGATTTTATGTTTTGGAAATAACACTAACGAAACAATTATACATGTTATTCTTCTTCCTAGTGCTGCAATGACAAAGAGTCCTCTAAAATTAGGTCTGATTCCTATTGGGTTACACGACCAAGCAATTCAATGACTTCCTCGAAATAAGGTAAGTAATTTGTGTATATTCTGCTACCTGTCATTCATTTTTTATACACAATATATTTTCTACCTGTCTATCTGTTCTGCTCTCTTTTCCATCTATCATTCCATAACCTTGATAAAAAAAACAAAGGGGCCATCGAGCCTTGTCAACAATCATTAACTCACCCTCAAGTCAACCTTGTGCTCTTTCCTCCCTTCAAACAAAGGGGTCAACCCTCGGATGATCTAGTGAGCTTGGATGAAAAACTCAAACTAATTCAATGGTGGTAAGGTTGTGTTATTTGTGTTGCTAAGATTTATTGTTTTGTTTTCCATTGTAAATGGTGGTGATGATCTTGGCTTGGTCATGTCATTGTGAATTTATGTTGGTAGGAGTGAATGCATTAAGGTATTGCTCATTCTTGTGTTGGTGGTAAGAGTAAGTGGAATACCGCCTTCCCTTTCTTAAATTCTCTATCATTTGTGTTGTGGAGCATTTCTTAGTTGATTCATTATGTTGTAATCACTATGGAAGCCAGCAGTTTACAATAGGTCCAATTGTCATTTTTGTTGTTGAGGTCTTATTCGTTGTGAATGACCTATGCTAATAATTGTTGCAATTGTTGTGGTGTTGTTGTGTGGTGTGAATGGACAATCATGGTGACTAGGCATTAATGGGTGTAAAGGCAAGGGTTTGGTTGTATGGTGTTGTTTATTACATCTTTGGCTAGGTTGTTAAAGAGAATAGCTAGTAGGCTTTGGTGGCTTTGGAGGCTTGTTGGTCAAACACTCAAAGGCTCGTGAGAAGAGCTTTTTCTTTTGTTTTGAATGCCAAAGGTGGATAAGGATTAAAAAACACATATACTTTTTATTCCATAGAAGAAAATTATTTTTTATTGTGCCTGTTTACATGGCATTTTCCATCTATTTCATCAACAAAACATAGCAACATGATATCACCTTCCTTTTATCTAATTTTTTCCTTTATTACACTTTGATTTTCTGCCATATTTAAACTTTGATATTTCATTATTCTACATTAATATTTGTAGCTTAGCCTTTTTACCTACCCATCACCCTAACTAGCACACTTCTTTTTTGAAAGATTAACCTACAATTTTTTAATATTATACTCCAGATAAGACAAAAATAAACCATTCAGATTGTAACCATAAAAATGAACTAAGAACTTCCGAAGGCTTCAAGCAAAAAAAAGGTAAATTTGTTTGTGGGTTTGGTTGCTTTGTGGGTTATTGGTAAATTTGAAAGAAATTAATAAGAGAGATGTGCTATTTGTTTTTGTGCTTCTTGGGGTGGCAAGCGTCAAATTTGGTTATGGTCGAATTAAGAATCCCAATAGTGCAAACAAGATAAGCTCGGTGTATTTCTCTACATTAAACTTGGTTGTTTGGATTTAAACAAGGAAATGATTGTTTTGCCATGACACAATTGTTTTGGTATTTGCATGCATTGACTAGTAATTTGTTTGATATTTCTATTGTTTTTCTATGTTGTTCACAACTTGGGATTATGACATATTTCACAATTATGTTATCTTCTTTAATGTTTCTAAATTCTAATATGTGTAAGTTTGAATTATTTAGAGATGTATTTCATTATCCATTTCCCTTAGTTTTTTTGTAGGTAAGACATATTATATTAAAATTCTATTGAAACTTTACATATTCATGCATCCGTTATTGCCACCTTGGAATTCTAAATCAACCAACCATCCATACTTTGTATTAACATTAAACAGACCAACATGACCCGTCACTCGAAGAGGAAAACAAGGAATATATACCATTAGAATAATAATAGTACCCAAGTCAAAATATTACATAAGCATCGTTGCAACATTTGCTAAGGCTTTATATACCAGTAAACCAAACATCTATGGCCCAAAAATCTATCAACCAAACCACAGAAACTTCACAAAACCAAACCAAACAAAATTGATAAACACATCCATCAACCATCCTAGAATGAGATCCCAAAGAAAAACCATTAAGGCATCTAGAAGCTTAGCAGAGAAGACGCATGCCCAGTGTGTGGATGACATCCCGTTGGGTCGTTCCTTCCATTTTGGATATCTGTGCCCTAGTTCCCTACCACGCCTAGGTGTTAATGAAAGGGTAAGCCTGATTCCTTTCCTATTGCATCAATATTCATGTGTAGGAGTTGGGTGTCTACATATAATTCATGCCAAAACGCTACCGAAACCTCGTCCCCTTTATCCTTCTCCTCTTGTACCAACAACATGCAACCAAGGAGCCCCTTCACAACATGGGTCTTGGATCCACTGCTCTAGAGAAACAAACTCCATCGTATGACTATTACCCTCCACCTCATGCCATAGACGGTGTTTAGACATCTCAATGTCCACTCGAATCAACAGGGGGGATGGAGGCCCAATATAACTAGGTAACATGAGCAGCCCGCAACTGCTCCCTATTTGTCCTTTACTTCCCTCTATCATTCAACCCACCAACTTCTCCTTTATTTTTCGTTCCGCTACCACCTCCCCTCAATAGCTCATGTGAAAAGAAAAGAACACAAACTAAAATCACACCACCACCTTTTCCCATGCAAATTCATACTCCCCACGAAGCTTAAATTGAATGTTATAGGTTTCCATAGTAAACCAGGAGGGACGGTTCATAATGATAGGCATGACATTCCCCTCAGATTTCCCAGAATTGTCATTCTCCACACTAGCTTCCATCATTTTCCCTCATTGTTTCCTTCTAAGGACATTACTTCCACCCATCATGTCACTTAACCAAGACACACGACTTGTACTTGGCACACTTGGGAAAGCTTCCCATTTAAGACACCCCCTCAGTGCCATAAGACCACCACTTGCATGTATCATGATCCACTTAAACCAAATTTGTAGAATCATTGTCGCCACTCGACATGTCCTCCATGTTGATCTGCATTTCTTCCACACACGCATCCAAATTTATCCCTTTACCTTAGTTGTTTAAAAGAATGTTATTTGAAAATTTTGAAAAATGGCTTTGATTACTAAAAAAATTATTGTTTGAAATTAAAAACTTAATTTGTTCCCCAAATGTGGGTTCCAGCTAGACAAACTAACGACGTGTAGCACCTCGATATGAGAGCCCTATGTGTGGCACCCTGCATGTAGAAGGGATGTCAAACAGTCCCTCCACCACGGCTTCCGGAACTTGTTCTCATGTGAAGAGGGGGGAGGCCATCATTTTCAGGCCCTCGACGTAGGTTGGTGCCATTATGTCCTCCTCCTGTGCGTTCATGGCAGATCGGACGAGTTTAATGCAGGTTGTTACACAGTCAGGGTGGAGATATGAAGCAAATCGCCATGGAATATTGTGGCATTGTCTTTGGTGGGTTCTTTAACTCTCTGTCTCGGATAGTTGGATGCTTTGTGTGAATTGAAGCCTGGTCTTGGCTTGAGGGTGGTATTGGGAGTGGGTGCGCTCTTCTGATTCTGCTTGGAATTCTCCACTGGTTTTTAGTTTTCAAGGAAATGGTTTTATCATAGCTTTTAGCATCTTGGGAAGAAAAGAGGAACACCTCATCGTGCCAACACGGGTAGAGGGAAAGCCCAAAGGGGGCTCAATTTGCAGATGGAAGAAGGCTATGAAAACCATATCACCAAGCCGGTCCGCATACTCATAGTTGATAGGGAAGGCAAGGTGTTGAAACAACGTCTCGCAACTGGGACGGGTAGGAGCCAAATCTATCACAACCACACTTTGCAAGTGCTCTCGGCTTTCCGAAGGTGGTGTGCGACACTACCCGAAAGTATGTTGAGGGCGTGGCCAACTCAACGACTCTCTGACAGAATATGCCTTAACCTGTGGAAACCATTTATCTTATAACACTTAAAGTCTTAGCAATTTAACTCTGTCACATTAGCCTTACGGCGCATTCAACACTTAGACAAAAACGCAAGAAATATGCAGCAGAAGTAAAAGACACCAAGAGATAAGTGGTGGGTTCTTTAACTCTCTGTCTCGGATAGTTGGATGCTTTGTGTGAATTGAATCCTGGTCTTGGCTTGAGGGTGGTATTGGGAGTGGGTGCGCTCTTCTGATTCTGCTTGGAATTCTTCACTGGTTTTTAGTTTTCAAGGAAATGGTTTTATCGTAGCTTTTAGCATCTTGGGAAGAAAAGAGGAACACCTCATCGTGCCAACACGGGTAGAGGGAAAGCCCAAAGGGGGCTCAATTTGCAGATGGAAGAAGGCTATGAAAACCATATCACCAAGCCGGTCCGCATACTCATAGTTGATAGGGAAGGCAAGGTGTTGAAACAACGTCTCGCAACTGGGAAGGGTAGGAGCCAAATCTATCACAACCACACTTTGCAAGTGCTCTCGGCTTTCCGAAGGTGGTGTGCGACACTGCCCAAAAGTCTATTGAGGGCGTGGCCAACTCAACGACTCTCTGACAGAATACGCCTTAACCTATGGAAACCATTTATCTTATAACACTTAAAGTCTTAGCAATTTAACTCTGTCACATTAGCCTTACGGTGCATTCAACACTTAGACAAAAATGCAAGAAATATGCAGCAGAAGTAAAAGACACCAAGAGATAAGTGTGGGTTTCCCAACTGGCAGAGACCTCATATTTTATTAAGAGAAAATTATTTACATCAATGGAGTTGCTCAAGGCAGAGCTCCGGGTGCATGTCCAACTAGCCACTACACCCAAAAATACAAAGAGATTACAAGTGTGCAAGATTGTCCCTAGCTTAGGCGACCAATCATTTGCGTCTTCCTCGACTTGCTGCTCCCCCTCCTTGTTTCTTGCTTGATGCCTTTTGTCACAATGCCTTAGCTTTATTTATATGAGGTGAGCACTCCTTAAGTGGACCCATGCTCACATTGCTTTCCGTCCATGCGACTCCGTCGATCCATGCACTAAGGTGAAGTGTTGACCAAGTCATGTAGTGAAGCACTCTAAGGTGACGTGCTAAGGGGTGAGCGCCCACACCAAAGGTGGGACGCACACTCCCTTCTTCGATGCTCACATCCAATGCTCCATCCATCCATTTGTCCAAGTGCCCACGCTCTCGCAATTGCCTGCCGCCTTGTCGACACTGCTTCTCGCCCGCTTGCTTTCATTCTCTTGTGTGCCCAGTAAACGCATAAGTTCCCATTCACTTAGGCTTCCATGGAGGTGTTCCAAGGTGCATTCCACACCAAGGTGTCATCCCAAGGGGTGCCCCCTCCTACCAGTGCATCCCAAGAGCGTGCTTAGCGCTCTTATAGTGGTGGTCACAGAGGGTCATGACAGGCTCCCCCACCCAACTTGTCGTCGTCCTGGCGATGTGACTTCCATGGATTTCTCCGCGGAGGTAGACCATGCTCTGCCTGAAACGCCTTGACCAAGTCTTCCACCTTCCACATCACGTTCTTCCACTCCCAGCTATTTTCTTCCTCCGGCAGGCCTCGCCACTTAACAAAGTACTCCAGCCTTGAATATTTGTCATGTTTATTGAACCTGTGTCCCAAGATAGCCTCCACCTCACGATATGGTTTGTTTAGACTCAACAATCATTGCAGGAGCTCTAGTAGGAACATGTCTTTCTGGTTCATCTGTATCAACTCTACACCGTTTTAACTGGCTCACATGAAAAATCGGGTGATATGCCTGAAGATGTTTGGAAAGCCTGAGTTTGTAAGCCACCTTTCCTACCTTCTCCAGAATTTCAAAGGGTCCGTCATATTTCCACACCAGGGAGCTTTCCAAGCCCTTTGGAGGAAAAAACTCCTCCTTGCTAAGTCTGAGAAGTACCCTTTCTCCCACCTGGAACTCTTCATTCCTGCATTTCCAGTCAGCCTACTTTTTTTCTCTCTCGGCAGCTCCTTCCAAATGAGCCTTAGCCATTTTAAATCTCTCTTTCTATGCCAACATAAATTCAACCGCAACTGGACTAGGCTCCACCTCACCTGTCACAAAAACCTGCGGAGTCAATGGTTTCTGCGCCGTCGCCAACTCAATTGGACTATAACCTGTTGTAGAACTTATGACCATATTGTAACTGAACTGAGCTGCATCCAATAGCTCCGGCCAATTATTTTGATCAGCCTGTACATAGTGCCTCATGTAGCTTTCCAGAATCGAGTTAACTCTCTCCACCTATCCATCCATTTCTGGATGAAAGCCCAAACTCTTGAGCAACTGCATTCCAAGTAGCTTGAATAATGCATACCAAAACTTGCCTGTGAACCACACATCCTGATTCGACACTATGTTTAGTGGTAAGCCCTAGTACTTAACCACATGTCTGAAAAATAACTTCGCCACATCCGCAGCTTTGCATTACAACTTCATCGGCACAAATGTCACATACTTGGAGAACAGATCAACCACCACAAAGATCCCATTGAACCCCTGCACTTATGTTAGATGTTGTGTGATGAAGTCCATTGAGACACTAACCCAAGGTCTCTCCGACAGTGGAAATGGCTGCAGCAAGCCCGCTTTCTTCTGCGAACTTGACTTGTCTTGCTGACAAATAAGATAAGTGCGTACGTATTCTTCAACATCCTGACGAAGATGTTTCCAATAGAAACTCTTCTCAAACAACGCATGTGTTCTATGCTTCCATGGGTGTCCTGCCCAAACTGAATCATGACACTACTTCAACAACTCCTTCCTAAGTTGTGAAGTCTTTGGCCCATACAACTGTCCGTCATAGTAAAGAAACCCATCTTTCTCTTTGAACCGGGTCGTTTCTCCTCTCTTGATCTACGCCAAAATGATAATGCCCGTAGGGTCCTCCCTAAAAGTATCTCTAATCTGCAACCACAAATTAGAAACAACCTGCACCATTGGTTCAAGCGACCGCTCACTCAATGTTGCTAATTGAGCCTTCCTACTCAATGCATCTGCAGCAGCGTTCAACCTGCCGGGTCTATACTCCAAAATCATATCAAACTCTACCAAAAGGTCTTGCCCCCTTGCTTTCTTCGGCGAGAGCTTGGGCTGCGTAGAGAAATAACTTGTTGCTATGTTGTTCATTTTCACAAGGAACGGTTTGCCCAACAAGTAATGCCACCACGTTTTGAATCAATGTACGACAACCATCATCTCTTTCTCATGAACCAGATATCTCCTCTTGCAGTCCTGGAGCTTACGACTCTCATACGCAACCGAATGTCCGTCTCACATTATCACACCTCTGATAGCAAAGTCCGATGCATCTATTTGGACTTCAAAGACCTTTTCAAAGTCAGGCAGTTGTAAAACCAGTGCGGTTGCAAGCCTGCATTTTAGCTCATCAAATGCAGCTTAACACCTTTTTGACCACTTCTAGACTTTACTCTTTTTCAACAAGTCTGTAACGGGGGCTACAATCTTAGAATATCCTTCAACAAACCTGCGATAATATTAAGACAACCCCAAAAAAATTCGTACTTCATGTACTGTGTGCGGCTCCTCCCAATCCTGTATCGCAGTAACTTTGTTGTCATCCATCCGAATCTCCCCATGGTCAATCCGATGGCCCAAGAACTGGATCTCTTCTTGCCTAAATGAACACTTGGAAGCTTTCAAGTAAAGTTGGTTCTCCTACAACGCATCGAAAACCTCTTTCAAATTCTTCTTGTGATCGTCCAACATCTCACTGTAGACCACTATGTCATCTAGATACACCATAACCGAATTGTCCAAAAACGGCCATAGCACATTGTCCATCAATGTGGAGAATGTAGCCAAGGCGTTACATAACCCAAACGTCATGAAAATAAACTTAAAACTCCCATACCTTGTCACGCATGTAGTCTTGTACTTGTCACTTTCTGCAATCTGTACTTGGTAGTACCCCTGTCTCAAATCAAGCTTTGAAAACACTCGTGCCTTAGCTAATTTGTCAAAACAATCAGCCAACAACGGAATAGGATATCGGTTCTTGATTTTTTGCTTGTTCAACATTCTGTAGTCCAAGCACATTCGCAACTTGGTTGTGTCCTTCTTCCCATGAAACAACACTGGGGCACCATATAGAGACCTTGACAGTCTAATAAACCCTGCATCTGTGAGTTCGGTGAGTTGCCTCTTCAAATCCTCCAACTCGGGTCCTGATAATCTATAAGGTGCCTTCTCCACAATTTTGGAGCTAAGCTCCAACTCAATACGATGGTCCATGTTCCTTCTTGGAGGCAATGCTTTCGACAGACTCTCAGGCATCAAATCTGCATACACAACAAACATGTCAGAGAGGACAGGAAGCGTAGGCATCCCCACACTTCCCGGATCAGACTCATCCAACAATGTTACAACATACATCTGCATTTCTGATCATCGAGCAGTCTTCTTTACCTTCATCACTGATATAAATCTTCCTTGTTCATCCAGCTTATCATCAACAGTTTTCACCACACTTAGTCTCTTTCCCTTGAAGATGACCAATCTTTCTGCAAATGGTATCAAGACAGCTTCCTGTCTCCACAAGAAATATTGCTGAAGAGTCATTTCAAAATCATCAAGAAGCATTACTATAAAATCAACTTTTCCTGTCCAATGACCAATTTGAATAATCACTCTTGAAGCTATGCCCACAACAGCTTTTGCTTGGGAATTTACTACTTTTACTTTTACCCCACAGCTCGTCTTCCTCAAGCCGATTGCATCCGCTACTTCACGCTTCACAAATTTGTGTGAGGCGCCCATATCCACAAAATCCCTCACTTTTATGTCGTTTACCATAGCTTCCACAAAACTCAGTGCACTCGTGTTTTGACAGCCTTTCATGGCGCCTAAAACCCTGCCTCCATTCGTCGTTGTGCAAACTTTTCTAACCGCAGTGCGCTTCTTTTTTTCACCACACGCTTCCGCAGTGTGCTCACTGCAATGCTCCTCTGTGGCACGCCATCCGCAGTGCACGCACCTGTCGTGCGCTCATCTAAACGCTCGTCTGCAACGCGTGCTCCTGCCGTACACACTACCAAGCGCCCTTTATCTGCATGCTCCTTTGAGTGCTCGCGCTTGTCCACCGTGTGTTTTCCTGTCGCAACCTGCACATCTGCATGGTGCACCTTTGCAGCACGTGTCTCTGTAGTGCACATCTCCGCAGCACATGGGTCCAAACACCCTACTCCGTCGCCAAACCTAAGCGCACGCTCCACAGCGTCCGCACTTTCGGAGTCTGGCGTGCGCTCCTCCCAAGCGCACTCACTCACCATCTCTTGCAAGTGTTTTGGAAGCTCGCTCTTCCAAGTCGACGGTTCCTCTCCCTTCGCTGCAACCTGCGATTGCCTCCACCCTTCAAACCAAAGTGCACCCGCCAACCAGTCTAACGACGGTGGTTGCAATGACACTTCCTTCATGGGTTCGGCTAAGAGAAGCTCCCATATCTTGTAGCACTTTTGTTGTTTTCTCTGCAACTTCGGCAACCCTGTCATCTTGAGCATCCCATCTGAACGGCTTTGATGCCACCTATCATAGCCACACTTCGCAAGCGCTCTCGGCTTGCCAAAGGTGGTGTGCGACACTGCCCGCAATTTTGTTGAGGGCATGGCCAACTCAAACACTCTCCAACAGACTACACCTTAACCTACAGAAATCGTTTATCTTATAACACTTAACTTCTTAGCAATTTAAATCTGTCACATTAGCCTTACGGCGCATTCACAACTTAGACAAAAATGCAGAAAAGATGCAACAGAAGTAAAAGACACCAAGAGATAAGTGTGGGTTGCCCAACTGGTAGAGCCCTAAGATTTTATTAAGAGAAAACTGTTTACATAAATGGAGTTGCCCAAGGCAGAGCTCTAGGTACATATCCAACTAGCCACTACACCCAAAAATATAAAGATATTACAAGTGCACAAGACTGTCCCTAGCTTAGGTGACTAGTCATTTGCCTCTTCCCCGACTTACTGCTCCCCCTCTTCGTTTCTTGCTTGATTCCTTTTGTCACAATGCCTTAGATTTATTTATATGAGGTGAGCGCTCCTTAAGTGGACCCACACTCACATTGCTTGTCGCCCACACTACTTCGTTGGTCTACGTGCTAAGTTGAAGTGTTGACCAAGTCATGTGGTGATGCACTAAGGGGTGAGTGCCCACACCAGAGGTGGGCCATGCACTCCCTTCTTCGGTGCTCATGTCCAACACTCCATCCATCCGTTTGTCCAAGTGCCTGCGCTCTCGCAACTGCCTGCCACCTTGCTGACTCTATTTCTCTCCTGCTCGCTTGCCTTCTTTTGTGCACCCAATCAACGCAGAAGTGCCCATTCACTTAGGCTTCCGTAAAGGTGTTCCAAGGTGCGTCCCACACCAAGGTGTTATCTCAAGGGGTGCTCCCACCTCCCAACGCATCCTAGGAGCGCGCTTAGTGCTCTTCTAGTGGTGGTCGTGACAAAATCAACCACTATTGGCTCATTAAAAACATGCTGGGAAATTTAGTGGAATATATGCTCAGCAATTGGTCAGAAGGACATGCCACATTTCTTGCTTTGAAAGCAAAGATGGTGGAAATGGATGCACAGCTCAGCAGTTTGGACAACACCTTCACTTGGAATTGCGTGGATGACAAGGTTGGGAAGGATGGCCTCATGGACGGTGGCAGTGCGAGCGTAATAGGGGGCAGTTCTTGGGATGCCAACTCAGTTTCGGAACCACAGCCGGTTCAGGTTCCTCCTTTCCCCATTCCCATCACCATTGAACCTCTGTTTAAACAGGTGAGGGAAGCAGACGACCCGAGCAATGAACCTCCACAGAAAACATTGGCGACCATTGCCAACACTACTAACATTTCATGGGAGGAAGGATGGGGATGCCCCATCATTGAGGACCACCCCCCCCCTTCCCTATTGATTCATGCTCAGAACATCTTCAGAAACATACTGTCATTTCAGTTTTTTTTTGTTATGGTTGTCTAGTTTGGTTATCTCTCTATTTACTTTTGAAAAAGAACTCTGTAATTATGTTACATACCAGCTACTATGACAGCATAAAAGTTTTGAACAATATTTGTAATAGTTTTCTCTGCAGGCCCTCCATTTTTAAGAGGATTGGTTGGTGGTTTCACCACCTGATACCTTCCTCCGGTCAAGGTATTTTTTGTAAACTTTGTTCTCGTAGATTAATAGAATTTTGTAGCATTTCAAAAAGAAATTTGTTATTTAAAATACAATAACAATAAAAACTATGCATTTTGCATGTATTATTTTATTTTACTATATAACGTTCTTAACTTGCAAATAACTAATCTTTAAGAAGAATTAGTTTTACTTAGTTATTAAGAAGATTGAATTTTATGCTTGAAAAGGGTGTTTGGTGTTTCTTTATACTTGTATAAGGCAAGTATAGTTATTAACTTTAATCTTTAAGACTCTTAATTGCTACTTTCCCTTGTTGTATTCATTTTCAAGTGCATAACAAAGATATGTTTTAATAACACATTGATTTCTCTTTTTTTTTTTGAATAATTTTAGTTTCTTTTATGTCCATTGGATGTAGCTTGGGCAGTTGGGATGAAATTGTTACCCTCTCCACATAGGTTCAATTCTTGTAAGGGACATGATGCTCTTGTTGAACACCTATGTTTTGACTATGTCATGATTTGACTAGGCATATAACCTTGATTATATGTTTTCAAATTTACTTTGAGTTGCTTAAGGGTTTGGTTTCTCTCTTTTCACATGGGTTTTACCACCAAGGTTAGGTAATAGTTTTCAAAATTTCTTTCAGTTGCTTATGGGTTTGGTTTCTCTCTTGTCACATGGGTTTTACCACAATTGCCTATGGGTTTGGTTTCTCTATTTTCACATGGGTTTTACCACAAGGTTAGGTAATAGTTTTCAAATTTTCTTTGAGTTGCTTATGGGTTTGGTTTCTCTCTTTTCACATGGATTTTACCACAAGGTTACTTAATAATTTTGTTATATAGATTATGCGTTTATTATTATAAATTAATTTTATATTTCAATTTAATTTTTTATACTTTTATTAATTTGATTTTTATAATTTTAATTTTTCATATTTGAGATTAGGTTTAAATGTATTTGAAATATTTAAATAAAGCGATGAGCAATAAATATATTATTATCATAATGTAGCAATATGAAAATTGCATATAACATATGAA
>LPNX011123349.1:460397-498563 GCA_001517045.1 Pseudotsuga menziesii | reverse complement strand
CTGCCAAACAAAACATTGCATATAATCACCCATGTGTGATAATGTCAACTAAACTGTTGAGATAGACGGTGGGATCCAATGGCCATTGTCACAGAAAGCACAGTAGGCATTGCCCTCATACCAATTGCAATTGCAATTACTGTCTTGAATTGGATCATAACAATGAACTCAAGTTTCATGCCAATTGCACTTGCATCAAATGCAAAAAAATCCCAATTGCCGTCAAAACCTGCAAACAACTTCCAAGAAAATAACCATTTTAACAGGACACTTGTCCCCGCCCCAAAAAAAAACTTGCATTGGTTAAATCAGAGTACCAAAAGAAATAAAAATGAGCTTTACTGAATCTTAAACAATTAGATGGGAACTTCCAAGAAAATAACCATTTTAACAGGACACTACCCAAAAAAAACTTACACTGGTTAAATCAGAGTACTAAAAATGAGCTTTACTGAATCTTAAACAATTAGATGACAAAGGTTTGCTTTTGAATTTATATCATTATGTAAATTATATAAATGTTACAATGGAGTAATCTTTCTTCTACTGCTTTATTTTTCTATTTTTCCCTATGACTTTGTTTGGTACTCTAGTGAGTACTTTTGCTTCTTTCTTTGCTAATCTAGTGCGTGCTTATATCACACTTTCCCAAACACGTATGAAATCATAATTTCTTTCCCAAATTCCTATGTATTCATAATTTTATAATTATTATTAAATAAACATTTTATGGTCACATGGCACACATTAATCCTTGTGATTATGGTTCCACATAATATGTAAATATTGTAAATAAATTTTGAATATGAATAAGCATATAGGGAGATGAAAAAGTTGGTTGGAAGATGAAGAGCAACCATCATATGCTATGTATAAATAAAGGCTTTGGCCATGGAATAAAATGAATTCGGGAGTTATCTATCTTACAGTGGTATCAGAGCGAATACTTACGATAACTCCAGCCTGTTGCATTTCAGTTTTGGTAGCCTGTATGTTTGCTGGTCCACTGCCAAATTGTTGGCTCATTAATGTGTCTTCCCTCTGCTCAAAGTTGAACGTTTTGCCTAGCATTTGCTCCTCCAACTCTGTTGCATCCATTCTGATTTATTTCGTCTGCTCTTCTGTTAGCATGCTTGTATTCATTGTATGCATTATAATTTCCAGACCTAGGTTGAGGAATGGTCTCTATTTAAGTTATGAACTAGTTCGTTGAAAGATATGTTATTAATTATTTCCTCAATTCATTGCACATTTTCGACTATTCTTTGCCAGAGCATTTGAATTGGTGCTTAGACCTACCTACCCCTAATATGTTTAAGTGGCTACGAATATCTTCATTGTTCCATCATTCTACTGCTATGAGTATTTCCATGATGTTAAGACTCCATCTCCTGCACATTCATGCTGCAAAATAACATTTTCAAAGCTTTTGTTAGAATCCTCTTTCGGATCTTGTAGCTGCATGCAAGTGAGGAGACCCCCTCCACCTACGATCGAGTTAAATTTTTGTGGTCTCTAAACTATTTTAGAGGGTCATGAGTCGTCCCTCCTTACATTTGCATGAAGTTGTGGTAGATCGAGGCTGAGTAATATGGAGATGAATCAATCTGACAGCGTGATACTTGTTGAACCAGATACTTGTTGCTTGAATGCGCTAAGGATTTGGAAGAATTTGAAATTATTGAAGATTGTGTCTATGATGAGTCTTTTCGTTGGGCTCATTGAAGACCGGTGATAGAAGGTTCACGCCATTCCCCAACTACGTGAAGGTAAAATATTGTTTCCATATCCACTTGTGACCGTTGGAAAATACATACTTCCTAATTTCTACCTTAATTCCTGTGTGTGGAGTTTTTCTGGAAAATGTTTGTAAATATTTTCATTTGTATGAATGGTGTGGTTGTCGTATGAGCCCGAACTTGGAGTATGAGTTATGATTGTTGTGCTTTTTATAAGTAATTATTATTGTGTATTTGATGATCCATGACTACTTTGTATTTGTTGGAGAATGAATATATGCTATGTGAAGTGCTTCACCTACCTGAAGCAAAGAAGTGTTGCGATCTCTTTTCGTTGAATTGTAACTCATTGTTTACACACTTCAGTCGACAAGGGTTCACTCATTATCGACACCCTTCAACGCAATCTCCTTAAACATCGGCCCGAATAGGTTTTACCCTGTCCAACAACATCTGCAAAGTAGATGCAGTCTCACCTGCGATATTTGAGGGAGGGTTGCAGGAACCACATTTCCATAGAAAGGAAGAGGACTTGCGCACTTAATCTCTCTCTATCGCAATGCAATTCACAAATCCATGAGGTTTTAACATATCATTTATCCAAGCTATTTATCATCTGCAGCAAGATCTAGTATCACAACATTTCATGATTCAAATCAACTTAATAAATATGTCAACATGTAAGAACCCATTAACCACATAAAGACTTCGCAACATTCAGACAAGAAGAACATCATAGATCGCATCAGAATAGGTTAAAACAAAGACAAATTTTTCATCAATGCTCATCTCATATTATCTTCAAAGATCCAAATATATCCCTTGGTCGAAAGCCTCAGACCAAAATCCATTCATCCGCAGATTAAAAAACAGTTCACAACCATTAGATCTCATAGTACAAAAGATAAAGACACAAAATCTCAAATCTAGGATAATCTATTGACTATTCCTAATTCTATTTATAAGCTTGCGCCTTTACAAAAAGGTTCACATATAACTAACTTGGACCAAGCTTCTAACTACTTTCGACCAAACCGACCATGCTTGTTAGTAACTTCCTCTTACACCATCAACTTTGACACTTGTCACTATCTTCTTCGTTGCACACTTGATCTCCTTTCCAATAGGCCTCCAACACAAACTTGTGGCTCGTCCTCGAGCCATGTCAACTGGATATTGTAGGTTCATTCAGTTTGGCTTTGAAGTTGTCATGCTATGTTCGCATCTGCTTGACCTCTTCTTTGACTTTTGTACTCAGCGTCATGCATTCTTCGACTTCTTTCTCTGTAGGGTGATCTTCATATACTTGCGACACTTTAGTCTGTGCCTCCTGTGTGTTTGTCAGTGTTTCCATCGCCTTTAGTGCCAATTGCTATGCGTCTTCCTGGAACTGATATAATTGCATCGCCCTGCGCTAATGTTGTTCTCGCGCCTTGGTGACTCTATGTTGTAGTGTTTTCAGTTCTACTGATTTTGTTACTTACACAATTGGGGCCATCGTTCTTAGTGATCCCCGCATCGCTTGCAGCTATGCCTCTGCCTCATTGAGTTGCACAACTAATTGTTGCAGCTGGTCATCCTGAACTACTCGCATCCAAAACTGTGTTGTTGCTTTGGCAATGGATTTGGTTGTTCTCTCCAACTCTTCTAGCTATGTTGTCGCTTCCTCAACCTTGCCTCTGCGCTCTGCTACTTGTTCAGGTGGCGTACTTGGTATTGTGTGTGCCTGCAACTCCTGTTCTCTTTCTTCAAGTTCGCGACTATTTGGCCTAGTTGCACTACCTTTGCTTCCACGAACATCTCCGTAGTGATGTCGGGAATTTCTTTGCAGGTGGTTGAGATGGCCCTCTCTAGCCATTCCCTATCGTCAAAGGCCTTGGTTCTTTCCATCACCTCTACTTAGGCTATTCTTTTTTCATCTGTTCTATCTCCTCTTTTTCTTGTGTTATCTACTCATGCAATTTAACTAACTGATCATGCACAATCTCCTCATGGTCCATGATCTCTTGACTTGTTTCCTGATGCATCCATGCTAACGCCTGCATCAATAGTCGTTGACATCGAGACTAATCACGTCGAATTGTTGCATGGTCGCATCAACATCTTTGATTCTTGTCACCAAGGTGCGTGGTGGAATATGCACCAGGTGCACCCTTTTTCCAGTAGTTATCTCTGCTTCTCTTTGCATCACATCAATCTATGGCACCTTCTCTAGAATTTCATCCATTAAGAATAGCAACAATCCCTTCACTTGTTGAAAAATCTTCGTCAAGTGTTGCTTTACTTCTGCAAGGCTTTCACTAGTCATAGTGGTAATCGCAACCAGTATTCAACTTACCTGATCCTCTGCCATCTTTGGTGCATTGCTTTGTTACCCTTTCTTGAATCTTCTCTTCATCATTCCTTCTTCCAGTTGCCTTTGTAACTCTGAATCTATTGGAGTCACTAACGATTTTGTTTGTGACTCCTCTTTGGAAGCTTTTACTTATTCTTTCTCCTATTCGGCTGGAATAACAGATGGTAACCCGGTCTCCGACAGCTCGTCGATATCAACAGGGACCTTCCATTCAACCGACCAGTTGTCGATGATAGCATATAACTCTTCATCTTTCAACTTGTATGTTGTGGTGAGCCAGTAGTTGTCCACATCCTGCCTCTCCTGAATGTGTATGGCGTGTGGCCCCATTGCCAATCACACCACCAGTATGTATTTTGTTGTGACCTCCTTGGTGAGACACGGAACCTTCCCTATTGCGTCTCGAAGTCCATCATAATATTGGTAAAATTGTACTGCAATCAATTTTTCGCTCCTTAACGTTAAGCGCCCATAAATTCTGGTACTGCGCTCCCTTGCATGTTATGAATTTCTCAACTTCCATCCCTTGGTAGAACTTGGGTTCCATCCAACCCACAAGCGCGATCAATATCAAAATCCACGAATAAGTAAATGGCCTCTTCCCTTCCTGTGCCATCATGGCATCTTCCATTAGTTGGTTCAACAAGAACAAGGATCAGTTCATTTGAACCCCTTTTGCACACTGCTCTACACATGCAATCACCCTTGACGGACATTTATTGGGTTTGTTCTTTCGCACAATTTTCACAGGGAATATTTTTGCTGCGACTCGGGAGACCTTGTCATTGATAGTCCCGATGACATAATCTTGCTTGTCTCGAATGACGTCGTACTTCTTTTTGAGCTTTGCGACCAACCTTTTGTCGTTATCTTTGCCACAGAAACCTTGCGATGGATCTACCCTTGCCATTAGCAGTTCTGTGATCTGAGAAATTAGGTCGACCATAACCGAAACCTTGGTATCCAGCCAAAGGTATCCACCATGGAAGCACGATAATAGTTGCTTCACACATGCATTCACTTCTATCGAATGACCGAAATGTCCATATGGGTAATGCCAACAATCCCGACCGCTGCAAACCCAAATCCCATTGTGTTGACACTCTAATGACTGAACCTCCTTCACCCTGCAGTTGCTTCCCAAAAAGTTCTGCGGTGCATTCTGGATACGCCATAATGTCATGGTCATTATACACCAACTTCTCCAAATGTGGTAGAATATTCATGGTGACATGGACACCCTTCGGTGTTGCTGGCATTTTAATGTTGTAGCGTTTATTCTTTGAAAGCTGAACTAGTGGTGTGCCTGCCTTTCGTGGTGGTACATATCCTGGAATGTCGTCAGTTGTCGGCCCTTTTCATGCCATTGAATCTGTTCCTCCTATCATGGACGAGTCGACCTTTGCCTATGCCACCCTGGTTACACTTCGAGTCGACTTAATACTTCTCAATGGAGACTTGGGGTGATTTGCGCCCCTCTTTTTCTTTGGCAGCCTCGTTAGTACTTCCTGGAGTTCTGGTCTCTCTTATACAATCGACACACTCGCTGCTAGTGATCCTTGTGTGCTACCACTCAAAATTATTTGGGCCATCGCTACTAGTCTATTTCTCTCATTTTCTGCATTTGTCTCTTACACTTGCCTTTATGCGCACTCGTTCTCTCAATTGTTACAATGGTTCAAATGATGCTCCCCCTATGGATTCTTATATCCTTGAGAGCGCTTATGCGAATGATTTTGATCATCGTGGCCAAATCCATCAACAATTGACCAAATCCGTCACCGATTCTGCAAATCCAACGGTCCATTTCCTCATAAATGTGTGACTCATCAACTTGCGCCATTGCCCGTCAAGTTTAATTGTTGCATTTATTGGCTGATTTGAATGCATTGCCCTTTGTCAGATGTTGTCGAGTTCCCTTCTTACTACGATTTGTGCATCTTTTCCTCTCTTTTGACCCTTCTTGCTGCGATTACCTACTCCTTAGCTTGTTTTTCTCATCATCATTTTTTTTTCACTGCGCAACTTTTTAATTATGGTGTCGCACCTAGATATCCCGATAGGGTTTTAGTCGGCTTCCATTCACTAGCTTCAGTAGCAATGTGCCATATAGCTACTGCAATTGCACCCCACCTCCGTCGGTGATGAAATTAATAACATAAGGTCCTAACCAATGCATTTGGAGCTTACCTAGGTGCTTTGCGAACTTGTTGTTGTATAAAAGAACCATATCTCCGTGTTGGAACTACTTTTCTTTTACATGACGGTCTTGCCATGCCTTTTTTCGACCCTTTTCTACTTGTTGATGAAAACCTGCAATGAACCAATCCTCCTCAAGCTATAACAATTGCGTCAACTGTTCTCCAACCGCTCCTTCATCGCTTATGATTGTCGCTGCCGCTATGCATGGGCTGGGAACAATGTATTCCATCAACATAACTGCTTCTTGGCCATAGATTAGCTTGAATGGTGTTTTTCCCTTCAATCGCTTGCATGTAGTTCTATATGCCCATAATATTGTAGGAATTTTCAAATCCCAATTGTCATGGTTTATGCTACATACCTTTGTTAACGCATGTTCCAATACCTCGTTGATGCCTCGACTGTTCCATTTGCTTGTGGGTGATATGGAGTGCTCTTCTTATGTTGGACCTTGAATTCCTCCGTCATTGCGTTAATGATGCAATTGATAAAGTGACTCCCTTGGTCGTTCATTAATATCTTAGGACAACTAAACTGAACAAAGACGTTGTCGAATAAGAACCTCGTTGTTGTCGCAGCGGTGCAATCCGTCACTGGTGCTGCTTCAACCCATCTATTCAAGTAGTTTGGCGCAGTGATAATGTATCATGCACCCCTACTTTTTCCTAGCGGATTGATGGGTCCCACAAAATCCACTGCCCACTTATCAAATGGCTACAACATCACTTGAGGTATTAATGACATTTCATCCCGTCGTGATGGCTTCCCTTTCCTTTGATAGATGTTGCAACTTTTTGCATAGTCTGTAGCATCACTGTGCATTGTTGGCCACCGTAAGCCAACTCAGAGTATCTTTTTGGTGGTTGCACAACCTCTATAATGTCCTCCTACAATTCCATCATGCGCTTCTGTCAATATTCTCTCTTGCTCATGTGGTAAAACACATCGACATAGAATTTAATCTGGTCCCATTTTATAGAGTTGTCCGACGATTAGCTGGAAATCCGCAACTCTAACAACTAATTACTTATTCTGGATAGTGGTGAAGTCTTCTGGTGCTTTCCCCGTCGACAAGAATTGGATAATCTCTTCATAATGGTAATCTACCATTCAAACCTTACACAACTGCACATCAAGTAATCCATCTTCGATGTTGCATGGTTCCTCTCCTATCGCAATCCTTGACAAATGATCAGGTTGGACATTCAATTGTCTCGACTTCAAAATGATATCAAAATCAAACTCTTGGAAGAGTAGCAACCATCGACAGATCTTCCCCCCAAACACAGGCTTGTTGACCAGGTATTTCAACGTTGAATGATCGGTAACCATATTGAAGTGCCCTCCCAACAGATAGTGGCGGAATTTCTGCATTGCATATACCATCGTCAATCCTTCTCGTTCTATTGTTGTATAGTTCCTTTCTGCAGTAGACAACTTTTGAATTGCAAAGTCAATTGGATGATCAATTGATCCCTCTCCTAGCTATGCCAAAATTATTCCTAATGCGACTAATGATGCATCGACATGGGCATGAAACCCATTCATCAAATCCGGGAAGACTAATATCGATGTTGTAACCATCTTCTTCTTTAGATCATCAATACTTTGTTGACACTCATTGATCCATTTGAATTTTGCTTCCTTCTTCAACAATTTCTCCATTGCTACATTTGAATTTTGTGTATCTCCTTATGAACTTTCAGTAATACCCCGTATGGCCCAACGTTTCCCTGATTTGTTTTACTATCATTGGAGGAGGTAGATTGAAAATTATCACAATCTTGGCGGGATCAACCAGCATACCTTCCTTGCAGATGATGTGTCCCCAAAAAATCCCGAATAGTGCACAAATATACAATTCTTCAAATTCAGGAGATCTGATGTTGTCAACATCTTTCCAACATCAGACACGGGTTTGCAATGTGGTATTTTACCAACCTGTAGATGGTCCAATAGGCCATTTAAAATGCAAATAATTTTTCAAATGAAATATTTAAACACAACGTCCACTATCCTTGAGAAGATTGCAGGTGCGTTCTTGAGGCCAAACAACATCATCGTGTATTGAAAACATCCCCATTCCGTCATAAAGTGGTTTTGTGCCGATCTTCCTTCACAATTTTTATCTGATGGTAACCTGAAAAGCCATCTATGAATGAATAGATCTCTTGTCCTACTACTCCTTCCAATACTTTGTTAGTGAATGGTGTTGGGAACAGATCATGAAGACATGCATCATTTAGCTTCCAGAGGTCGACACAGATCTGGATTTCCCCTGTCTTTTTGTCTTGAACAACCATTGGACTGATCCATTCTGACTCTTCCATGGGTTCAATGATTCTAGCATCCACCATCCTGTCGAGCTCAACTTTGACACGTTCCTTGTATCACGAGTTCAATCGATATGGATGTTGCTTTACTGGTTTCGCATCTGGCTTTAGGGGGATTTTCATCTTTCCCAAATATCCTAAAATCCCTTTCATCTCAATGAATTTAGTTAAAAACAAACCCTGGAATTCGTGTAGTCTATCAATGATCATCGCCATAGTCGCTTCGTTGCAATAATCTCCTATGTTGGAAAAATCTGGGTCCTTTGTCGTCCCAATATTGACCTTTCGTATATTGAGTGGTTGTTAGACTTTGTTAGTTGGTATTTCTGGTGCTACGATATCCTAAATTCCTTTTGATTCTGCAACATTAATGTTCCTTGGGTCATCCCTGTCGTCAGGTTCTCCTATCACTTTGTAACATTTTGTCATTAACTGCGCTACTAGCGTCTCATGCGATGCTATTGGGAATGCCACTGGAACTATTTCCAAGACGACATTTCGGATGTGCTCAAGTACACTATGTATTACTGGATCAACATTCTCAAAGATGAAAGTGTGACTGAAGCAGACAATCAAGTCTTCCCATGTTGTAATCTCCCTTTGTAGTTCCGTTGATACATACCATTGTCGCTGCATTTCGTCAAGCATATGGATAAAAGCATGTACCCATTCGTCCTTCGGTCTTGATACCCTTGCAGTCTAACATGCAACTAGATGATCATTGGGATCATGCCTTCCTTCATACTTCTCTCCTTGGTAGTGCTCTGTTGCCCCAAATAGAACTTCCACCAATCTGCGACATATCATCCAACCGTCGATCAATCTCTTATGCGTTGCCACCATCTCATTGGAGTGTCTTTTAGTCCTTCCTCCAGCACCAACAGTCATTGAGGCTTTGATACTTTGTCCTCGAACTAATCAATAAACTTAGTCAAGTTAGGTAGCCCCATATGTTGGTAGTTTGATAACTTCCGTTACGACCCAACGCAACGGCTGAGTGACTCACCCACGTTTTCAGATTAATACTTCATGTAGTTGGTTCTACCGATTCTCTAGTGCATTGTTAGAATACGATGATGCAGAGCTAGTACTTCACCAGCCCAACTCCTTGTCTGTGGTGGGATGGATGTAATCCTTAGAAATATTATATGCATGATCCCATCCTCCCATGAATTCCTCCTTTACTGGTTGACGTATCTTCCACCTTCACTCGGATCCAATGGGGCAATGATCTGCATGTCGCGATTCTCAAAAGTCATCACTCTCTTCTTGAATTTGATAACCAACAGATTGTCATTAACCCAGCCAATCCCTAACATCGCGGGATATGAGCTACTTTCATCGATGATTTCAATAACGTCAAAGTCTGCATAAGTATTCAACTCTTCTACTTCGATGAGTAGGTGTTTTACTTGTCCAATTAGCGATACTCTGGCATGATTTTCCAGTCACAGTTGTAGAGGGGACCAAACCAATTGTGGTTTCCCCATTCTTTCCCAAGTTTGCTTCGTTAAGATGTTGACATCTAATTCTAGATCCAAGATGACTAAATCCACATCATAGTCACCTATCTGTACGTTCATTCTCATCTCCCTTCCGGTTTTCTTTTTATGCAACGAATTCACTATGTGGTCCTGTCGCCCTTTCTCTTGTTGGTATAGCAAACTTGTTATTTCTGCTAATGCATCAGGATCTTTTACTAATGTTAAGATACTTTCTAGAAAATTTTGCAATGCACCAACCTTCCGCGATGGTCCTGATATAAGTGTGATTCAAAAGTAGGTGGCATTTCATAGATAGGTAGCTTAACCCATGTCCCTGTTGATTATGTCTCTTGCGTCGAAGAAAGTTTCTTTCTCGGTGTGGACATCAAACTATACCTTCTTTCGAGACACCAATTAGATCTATGGGAATGGTCCATCATCTCATGTTGTCGCTCCTCCTCGAGTTATGACTCCAACATCTACAGGCTGAGTCCTAGGTTCCACCGAAAATTTTCCTACAGTTGGTCCTTGATTTTGATTTTGAGGTTGGTTCGCATGTTGGTTCGCATTTTGGTTCAGGTGTGGTTTTGGCGGGTTCTTGGCTTACCATTTAACAATCAACTGTGGTCAGTCTTCAACAGTGTGATATGCGGCAGTGCAATACGTACATTGGGATTGTTGATCCAAATGGAGATCGATGGCCACCCACCTATTCCACTAGCTCAAAACAATTGTCCATTGTGGTAGTTTCTTAGTTATTTTTCTACAGTTTTTTCGGTCCGAAAATTCTGTAGCTTGAGGCCCTAAACAATGGTTTTTTTGGCATCGAATGGTAGGAAAAATATGAGTCCTTTCCAGGCTTGATATTTTCCACCATAGGATGTAAATCTCGGATAGATCTTTCCAATGAGCTATCGAGCACCCATATAGGAGATCGTATGCAAAAATTATGACCTTGGGAAGTTGTATGTTCAACTTACCACCTTGGGGTTGCAAACTTTATGACAGTTCATCTTTTAGGGTTATGTTTTGGACTTTTTGGGTTCTCTCCCTCATTCTTACTATAAATAGGCCCCTTTGGCCTCATTTTGTATTCATCTTTGCACGGATGAGCATAGCAGTCACATCTCTTCTCAGAGATAGCCACTGCCATTCTAGCTATTGTATCACAGTCTCTTCTATTTCCTCCATTTAATAGAATATGTGTTTACTGTAGCTTTGTTATCTTTGCAAAATGTATGTGATTATGATTATGTATATGTTCTTTCATTTTGTTCACACCTAAATCCAGATCAATTATAGGTTTGGGCAATCCCTCTGATAATGCCCCAAAAATCCACAATTATAACACATCATTGGTCCGCGACCTCGTCCCATAGCACCTCCTCGACCGAAGCCTCCGTTGCGGCCTCCAAGAAATCCTCTATGGATCCTCCTTGCAGTTGATACTATGGTTGGTTAAACTGCTGCTGCTAATTAGGCTGTGACGAGGCGTACTATGGTTGAGTATACTGCGACCGAGTATACTCCGGCTGCTACTGATTATATTGCATCTGATTGTACTCCGGCTGTGGTGGTGAAAACTGTGGTTGTTGTTGCATGAACTATGATAGTTGTTGCGACTGTGGCCTTTCTGTCGATCGATGTTCCTCTCCTTTCATAAAATATGTATCCATTGTTCTCTGTTGGAGCAAGTCGTATGCTTTGCAATCCTAATCTTCATGA
The DNA here is from genome assembly GCA_001517045.1 of Pseudotsuga menziesii. Lineage (NCBI taxonomy): Eukaryota > Viridiplantae > Streptophyta > Pinopsida > Pinales > Pinaceae > Pseudotsuga > Pseudotsuga menziesii. Next base: position 486,724 of record LPNX011123349.1, on the reverse strand, counting down.
CCAACTGATCGACAAAAAATGAAAAACAGGTTCGTCAGTTTTGACACAACATTTTGGAGGTATACACATTTCTCAGACTGATGTCCTCTATTTTGACAGATCTGATACCATGGTAGACTGCCTTGACTCAATGGATTAGGGGCTCCAGCCTGTAGGTATTTGCAGAAGTCTGGACATTGATCCTTATGATGTCCTTATGTGCGACATCGAGTGCATCATACTTCGTCGTGGACGTCCTTTCCGTTCTTGATATACTGCAACTAAATAGTAATATTTTCCAATTGCGATTGGATTTGATTCATCCCAACCACATTTCACCAACTAGTGAATCTTCCATCTTCATCGCAATTTCCAGAGCCTCAGTTTGTGTCGCAATCTTCTGTTGCATTAATGGCATTCGGATATGTGGCCCCAATGTCACGATGAACCATTATTTGTGTTTCACGTCACTAATCACGAAGCTAACTTTAGCCATCAACATCTTGAACCACTGATCAAAATCCCATACCAACTCGTTCGAATATTGTTTGATTTCCTTCAACTCAGTAATGTATTGCGACTTGGATTTGGGTTTTCTGAATTCCTCAATTAACCCGGTCCTAATCTGCGCTAGTGTCTTCTGCTGATACATCGTCGACACTTGTACAAACTTCATGTACCAATCAAATGATTGGCCTCAAAAGGTTTTCCAAGATGTCCTTTCTTAATATCTTCATGTTGGACTTGCTTCACAGTCCATACTGCTTTGCAGATAAACCAATACTGCTCAATATCTTCAGTCTCGTTCCCTGAAACAAAGGTAGTTTTACGTCATTACCCACCATTATGGATCTTCTTCCAGTATCCCCTGATCTGCTACTATTACTCCTGTGGTGGCACATAAGGCAGTCTTGTGATGATATGGTGTTTCTTCCGAAATGTGGTGCAATGCATGGAGGTGTAGGTATGTTGTTGCGTTGGGTTGGTCCTTCCTCAGGCTCGGGCCTAGCCTGGTCATCTCCTTCATCATTGTAGGGTCGCTTAGTCCCTTGTGGTATCCTCTCACAGTTTCTTGTTTCGGCTACATGAGGACTCTCCTCAGTCCTCCGCATCTTCAATGCCGAAACCTCGCCCCACTTCACAGAATACCACACTCTTCCTCAACTTCCCTCACAGTCTCATCATAACTCCCATCCATATACCTCATATCATTCCATCTAACCCTCGTCTCTGCGGTACCCATAACCTCCACACACCATGGCTTTACTCGTCAGAGTTCATTTTCAATATTCCTTTTTCATAGATGAGCATCTTAATCGATAATTGCAAAGACAACAAAAACCTCCCTCTTGGTCCCTGGAAGAATTCCCTTTCTACGTCACTATAGGATTTGACTGTGTTGACAACAAAATTAGTGATATATCCTTCCATAATTCTGTCAAGCCACACTTCGACAGCTCTTGGCGCCTTGTTGTTTACCCTTTTCAGCCGCTAGATCAATTTAGGAGTCCAGTAAGTAGGTTCGCCTCCTTGGAAATTCATTTTCTAGAAAGTGAGTTGCACCAACCACTCATACAAAATAATTGGGAACTCAATGAATAAAGTTTCATGAATATCAGAGTAGCTATGTCTTCCCAACCACTCTTCTATTGTCAGTCTGGAGCTCCGCTTCTTCTGATGCAAACTCTTGAGCCTTTAGATCGAACCATTCCTAGATCTTCAATTTCGTTGGGTGGCCCAACATGTCCTCTTCTTCCTCACACTATGGTCCTGACAACGAAACCATTTGTTGACACACTTCAGTCGACAGGGGTTCACTCACTGTCGACACCCTTCAACACAATATCCCTAAACATTGGCCCGAATAGGTTTTACCCTGTCCAACAACACCTGCAAAGAAGATGCAGTATCACTCGAGATGTTTGAGGGAGGGCTGTAGGAACCATGTTTCCGCAGAAAGGAAGATGACTTGCGCACTTAATCTCTCTCTGTTGCAATGCAATTCATAGATCCAAGAGGTTTTAACATATCATTTATCCAAGCTATTTATCATCTGTAGCAAGATCTAGCATCGAAAACTTTCATGATTCAAATCGACTTAATAAAGATGCTGACATGTATAGACCCATTAACCACATAAAAACTTCGCAACATCCAATATTAGGAACATCGTAGATTCAAACATAGATATATCACAACATTCATACAAGAAGAACATCATAGATCGCATCAGAACAGGTTAAAACAAAGACAGAGTTTTCATTAATGCTAATCTCATATTAGCTTCGAAGATCCAAATACATCCCTTGGTTGAAATCCTCATATCAAAACCCATTCATCCGCACATTACAAAATAGTTGAAAACCATGAGATCTCACAGCACAAAATATAAAGACACGAAATCTTAGATCCGGGTAATCCATCGACTACATTCCTATTTCTATTTATAGGCTTGCTGATCCAGGTCATGCCTAGGTGCATACTGGGGACAACAGTCAACTGAATGAGTTGAGCATTGTTATGGCAGAAGAATAGAAAAAGAAAAAGTAAGCAGGAAACACACTATATCGACAAAAATCATGTGCACAGACAATATGCAATATTTCAAACCAATTTCTATTATTACTTCTCCTCAATGAAGGTTGGTTGATTGTTACAATAATGTACATGTTTATATAGGATGTTGAGATGCTTGGGTGACTACCCATTATGTTCAGTTACAAGAAGTTATAATGGTTCAGAAGTTCAACCATCAGAGATGATTGAAAGGCATAGATATTTTTTCGATGTTCGACAACTGTTGGTGCTGACAAGGCATGTCAATATGATGTATCTCGAAGATGAAACCTGTCAAGGTAGTTGGAGTAGTCAAAGCAGTTGAAGTGCTAGAATTTTTTGAAGTTTGAAAACATGCCAACTACTGGTTGGATCATTCCTCCTTCCTTAAGAAACAATGGTCTCCATTGTGTATTCATTCAAGTGAGGAAACTTGTTGGCTATTTCAATAGCATAGTACCTTTTACCTTGCGTGGGGAGTTGTCCAGCTTTAGCCACTTGAAACAAGGGAATGGAGTTCGTCTTTGTATAGCGTATGCATCGTCCCAGAATTGTGTCACAAGGAATATGTTCCTGAACATCTGGATGGATGTATTCGGGTTCTGTTGTATGAAAGTCATTCTGTTCCAACAATGGTGCATGGTATGGTCGAAGTAGATCTACATTAAATATTGGATGTAGGCCAAGGCATGGAGGAATGTCGAGCTGAAAAGTGTTTTCTCCAATATATTTAAGGATAATGTATGGACCATATCGCAAGGGTTTCATCTTTCTATATGGACCAATGAAGCGCTCCTTCTTTAGATGTAACCAGGCTTGATCCCCAATTTGGAATGAATGAGGAATACAATGCTTATCATGTCGTGCCTTAGATTTTGTATTAGCTCGTTGCAACATTTTATATTCTTGCTTTTGTATTTTGTAGATTTAATCTCTGGACTTTAATGCCTTCTCCACTTCTTGTCCTTCGAAGTCGATGTCATTCGACTGTGTCGAGGAACTGATTAAGTCGATAGGCGCTGAGAGTTCAAGTCCATAACAGATCTCAAATGGATTCTTTCCTGTAGAACCGTGTCAAGCAAAATTGTAGCTGTGCTATATGTATGGAAAGATGTCATCCCATGTTCGACAATGCTTATGGTTGTACATGCAAAGTAGTTGTACTACCAAGTGATTTACAACTTTCGTTTGTTTGTCTGTCTACAGATGGAAGTCCGTCGACAAAGAAAGTCTTGTGTCGAGTTGTTTCCAGAGAGTTTTCCAAAAGGCGCTAAAAAATATAGAATCTTTGTCGAAAATAATGATCATTGGGAGGCCATAATGTTTCCACACATGTTCGAAGAAGAGTTGAGCAGTCTGCTATACTGCCGTAGTCTTCTTGCATGGTATGAGTATAGCCATCTTGGAAAATATGTAGACTAGGCTACTTAGATTGTGTCACGTCGATGTTTGGTATTAGGATATCTCATCAAGTAGTCCATAGAAATAGATTACCATGGTCGACTAGGAACTGGTAAGGGTGTGTATAGTCCTTGTCATCGATTCAACTGTTTAGCAATGGCACAAAACACGCACGATAGAATGTAATTGTTGATGTCAGATTTGAGTGAAGGCTAGTAAAAATAATTTTGGAGGATAACAAGTGTTTTTGTGACTCCAAAATGTCCTATAGTGTTGCTGTAGTGCACATCCCAAATGAGATTTTGTCGGTGCTCACTGGTTGGTGCACAAAGCTGTCCAAGTTTGTATAGAATGGTGTCTTTAAGAAAGTAGTCGATAGTAGGAAACGTGTCGGTCTGAAGTTGTCAATAAATTGCAGAGAGGTCATCGTCTACCACTATGGCCAAGTAGTGGTATCATAACCTTGCATGCTCATCACTGTAGACAATAGAGTAATGGGTGGTAGGCTGAGACAATCGACTGCAACATTGGATTTGCCTTTTCGATACTTAATTTGGCAACTGAAGTTGTTGCAGGTAATTAATCCACTTGATTTGTCAAGTTGTTTGTAATTTCAACTGGGATGAAGTGAACCGCAAATGTTTATGGCCAGTGAGGATGATCGTCTCCTTGCCAAGAATGTAGTGTCTCCATTTTTTAAGAGCTTGCACAATGACATACAGTTCTTTTTCATACGTCGAATACCTTCTAACAGTGTCGTTGAAAGTATCAGAATGAAACACGACTGGGTGACCCGAATGAGTGATCATTGCGCCGAGAGAATGGTATGATGCGTCTATCTCAATCTCAAAGGGATGATGAAAATCAGGTAACACAAGTAATGGTGCAGTACAAAGCTTGTTTTTGAGTTGTTCAAAAGCTTGTTTTTGTGTCGGTGTCCATTTAAATAAAAATTTCCCATTTCCTTTCGTCAACTGATTCAAAGGCCATGTAACGTGGCTGAAGCTGAGTAGGAACCATCAATAGAAATTTTCTAAACCAAGAAAAACTCTTAGCTCATGAATTTTTTGAGGAATGGGCCAATCTTTGAGGATCTGTACTTTTTATGGGTCGACATGAGTTCCTGCAGAGTCAATTACATACCCCAAATATTTGATGTTGGGCATCACAAATGAGCATTTGTCCATGTTCAGACATATTCAATGTTGTTGGAGAGTGTCGAAGTTGTTTTACATGTTCTTCCCATGATAGAATGAAAATAAAGATATCGCCGAGATATACAATGACACACTTGCTGATAAAAGGTCGTAGAAGGTCATCCATATATCTCATGAAGGTTGCAAGTGCATTGGTTAAGCTGAAAGGCATGACTAACCATTCAAACAATCCTTCCTTGGTCTTGAAATCTATTTTCCATACATCAGTGGACTCGATCAGAATTTGATGATATCCCGACTTGAGGTCGAGCTTCGTAAAGAACTTGGCACCTTTCAAACTCTCGATGAATTCGTCTATCCTTGGAAGAGGGTATCTGTTCCTTACTAAAATTTTGTTGAGAGCCCAATAATCGATGCGCATGCATCAAGTCCCATCTTTCTTTGGAACTAAGATGAATGGACTTCCACAAGGAGAGGAGATAGGGTCTGGACGACTGGACTTGTTGTCGAGAGATGCACTGGTTGGTGAGTCGACTTATAGCTCCAATATTCCTGGAATGTTGAAGCTTTATCATAATTAATGTGAACTTTTGAGCATGCTTGATAAGCTTCTTTATTTGTTTGGAAAATATCATAGTAACCATTGATGTAGGTTGTCCCTTTAGTATGTCGTACCATTGATTCCAAATTTTGATAATCACCTTCTGAGGTCGTGACTGATATGTACCGTGTTGATCACATAGGTAAGGTTTCCCAAACAAGGCGTTAGCTACGAAAAGTCGTGCTGCGTGACATAGTACTTCATCTTCAAAAGGCTTGATACAGTAGGTGAGTCTGTATTGGTGTGTGATTCTTAGTTCCTATTCGTCCTTCATCCAACCGATATTGTAAGGATGAGGATGTGGAGTGGTGAAAAGACCTAATTTCTTCACAAGATCTTCAAAAACGAAGTTCTTCTGACTACCATTGTCCATAATAAGATGTAATGGATTTTTCTGAACCCATATCCATGTATGGATAGGAATTCTCGTTCCTCCTCATAGACGATAGTCGAGGCTGTAGGAGTAGTCAAAGTCGAATCCAAGAGGTTTGATGCATCTAGATCAGATTCTACTAGGGTTTTGTAGGACAAGTTGGATGTCAACATTTTTGGCAAAAATGTCTTCCAAGACTTGCATTCTGACGTATCATGCCATGCTAAATTGTGATAATCATGCCATTTCCCGGTAGGAGCTTGTTTTCTACGATCCTTCTTGTCTTTCTGAAAGTTCTTCTTGCGATGATCAGGCTTTGGTGGAGTAAGATAAGAAGGGTTATTAAACTTGTCGGAGTCGGTTGGTGACTTCTTGTCAGATGTTTGAAATATCGGCTTGTTCGTGAAATGTGATTTTCCTTTTTATTTAGCTTCAATCTTATTGACATAATGAAATGCATCCACAAACGTACTGACGGTCAGAAACTCCATCTCTTGCTGAATGTACAGGGATAAACCATTGACGTACTTCAAGATAATAAATTTACCTTGTTCTTGGACTCCAAGTCTAGCCATGATTTGATATAACTCATCGGTATAACTCTATATGGATTGATCTTTCCATTGCCTTAGCTGTTGCCACTTCTTATACCATTGTTCAAGATACTTGGGTGGGTAGAACTCCTTTCGGACATATTTGACAAATTTTACCTATGTGTCTATGGGGTCTCCTTATTTTTCCATCTTTGTCTATAAATTTTTCCACCAATAGTGTACGAAGGTTGACATCTTCAAGGATGCAATGGTGGTATTTTCCGCTTCAGAGAGTTGATTCACATAGTAGTAAGATTCCAGTTGTTGCACCCAATTGTCGACGGATTACATGTCAATCTCACCTTCAAGATTAAGTATGTCCATATTCATTTGCACTTTGAAGGGATTGATTTTATCAGAGTGAGGCCACATCGAGGATTCCCCAGACTTCGAAGCGAATCGCATGAGAATCTTGCTGAACTGGGTGAATATTTCTATCCGCTGGCGAGCTAGTGCTTTTTCTAAGTTGTTCTATCTCGTCAATTGCATTTCTATTGTCTTCTTCTTCGGCCATCTTTTCTGAATTCGAAGGAAGTGTCTACTTGTGTTGCTGAGTTTGTGAGTGTGTTTGAACAAACATAAGTTAAATAGCTTTGATGGAAATGCTGATGTAACTTAAGCTGTAAAAAAGATCAAGCTCTGATACCAATGATCCAAGTTGTGCCCAGGTGTATGTTGGGGACAACAGTCAACTAAATGAGCTGAGCAATGGTATGGTTTAAGCATAGAAAAAGAACAAGTAAGCAAGAAACACACTATATCGATAGAAAGCATGTGCATAGACAATTTGCAAGAATTTGAACCAATTTCTATTATTACTTCTCCTCTGTGAAGGTTGGTTGATTGTTACAATAATGTACATGTTTATATAGTATGCAGAGACGCTTGGGTGACTACCCGTTACATTTAGTAACAAGAAGTTATAATGGTTCAGAAGTTCAACCATCACAGACGATTGGAAGGCGATCTTCTGTCAATGTTCGATAGCCGTCGGTGCTAACAAGGGATGTCAAGATGATGTATGTTGAAGATGAAACATGTCAAGGTAGTCGGAGTAGTCAAACCAACCGAAGTGCTAGACTTTGTATAAGTTTGAAAACATGCCAACTACTGGTTCGATCACTTGCGCCTTTACAAAAAGGTCCACATAAAACTAACTTGGACCAAGCTTCTAACTACTTATGACCAGACCGGCCACGCTTGTCGGTAACTTCCTCTTGTGCCATCCACTTTGACACTTATCGCTATTATCTTCATCGCAACTTGCTCACTTAATCTCCTTGCCAACACTGATACATCCACTTGAAGACTGAAGTTGTGACCACACTCGACATGAAAGGATATTGCTGAGATTTCTCATCATGTTGGCTAGATAAAGTTTTGGATTGTTGAGGTTTGACCTTCTCCCATTCAGCTGCAATATGTGCGTTTTGAATTTTTTGAAGAGCTATATTTGTGTATGAGACTACTAGTGTCATCAAATTTTTTGCTGCAAATAAATTGTGAAGTATAATGCTTCAAACTACTGCTATGGCCTGTCCAATTTCGCTGCAATATTTGTTTGTAATAGGTGATATTGTAGTTGTTGAACAAACTATAAATCTATTCTTAAAATCTCATAAGAAACAAGGATATTGAATGTAATAATAATCTAGAGATAATTAGATAGGGCTGCATAAGTAGTTTGAGAAGCTGCATAATTAATTTTGATAGGATGCATAATTGTCTTTAAGCCGCAAGATCATTTTGTAACTCATAAAGGAGCAGGAACTTGATCCTACATCCCATATCTTTTCAAATATTCTAAAAGTTGTAGGTTCCATATTGAAGATGCACTCTTTGGCATCTATTGTTGGTGTTGTTCTCACTGGAAAGGACACATATCCATAGTGGTCTAGAAATATCAAATCCACCTTCATATATAGTGACCTATGGGACAAGATTTGTGAAGGAAATACTATTCAGATAGAGACAAATACAATCATAACTATTGATCCAAAACCTCCTACATTGGAGAAAGAACTTGTTGTTTGGAAGTCCAAAGACAAGAAAGCTTTAACTATGATCACTACCACTGTCAGTGAAGAGGTGAGCGCCCAATGTATTTTTCCTACAAAATCTTGTTTTGAAGCATTAAAGACATTAAAATATTTGTATGAATCACCTTCTGAGATGGAGCTAATTTAGTTAATATTAAAATTGTTCAGTTTGGAAGTAAAAGGAAATGATCCTATGTTCATTGCATATGAGATCAGAGAAATCATGGATAAGATCCAATCATCTGGCATGAAACCTGACCTTCCACTTGTAGCATTTGTAAAGTCATCATATTCAACTCACTCCAAGTACCTTGAGTCCCTGCAAGCAAGCGACAATTTCAAAGACCTCACCTTTGACACCTTAGTGGAAAATATTGCAGACATAGAGAAAGCATTTGGAAAGAAATCAAGCAATCCTGCTGGAGAGTCCCTTTTCTTTTCTCAGAAAGCATAGAATCATCCCAAGACCCTTCCATGTGACATAGTAGCAAGAGAGGACGAGGAAGAAGAAATTTCATAGGCAGAGGGGGAAGAAACAACTCAAGCAAAAATCAGATATGAAGTGAAAGTGTCATGGAAAGAATGGACATGAAGCATATCAATGTTGAGCTTCTTGGGAGTCCATCAAAGGAAGACACAATCATAATAAATTAGACAAAAATAAGAATCAAGAGGCTGGTAAAGCCCCTAATTTAGATCATTGTATAGTTTCACATTGTAATCTTGGTAATAATGAAATAACTTCTATATTATCTTACAAAGATTGTTGGTTGCTTGATATTGGTGTAACTTCTCATATGAATTTTAGAAAAGATTGTCTTGAAGAACTGAATGACATTGATGTTATATTTTTATCATTCAAGCTAGCATTATATTAGGATCTTTAATTGAGAGAATAACAAGCACAACAATCAAACACAAGAGACAATGAACACAATGTCTTTCCTCGGGGAAACCATAAATGGAGAAAACCGCAACTTCCTCAGAGATAGAATCAACACCAAAAGTAAAACCCCAAAACAGTAAGATGATCTCCCGGCAACAGTAGTCTCTTTCTTTCTAGCCCCATCAACTTCTTCTCCCTCAGCTATGCGCTACAACTGAGTGTGAGAGAGTGTGTGTTAAATAGAGAGGCTCACTCTCTATTTATACTAATTCCTGACTTGACAATAACTCACCAGGGCCAACTTTTCTAGGAGAGTGTAATAACCCTAGGGCCCCACAACTGTGGGGACTTTAACCCTTGATCAATAGGAGGGTTACCCATAATGACTTGACATGACTTGTTCACATTATAGAAACTCTCGATCGGAACATCGGGACATGACATGACTCAATTACATTACAAAAAATTCCTGGAATAAACATCAAGGTACAATACATAAGATATACAAGTGAATACATTCCAAAGTTACAATTACATCAACACTCCCTCTTAACTAGGAAGGCATTCTCTTGACAGGATTTATCAGCACAAGTCTTCTTCTCTGTATCATCTGGATCATCATCTTCAAGTAATGTTTATCTTGATCTGGATCATCACTGGATCTGGATCATCATCACTTGATCTGGATCATCACTCGATCTAGATCATCACTTGATCTAGATCATCTCTGCTGGATCTGGATCATCACTTGAACTAAATCATCTATGCTGGATCAACATCACTGGATCTGGATCATCAATGGGTTATCATCACTGGTGTTATCTCTTGATTCTTCTCATCACAGGAATTTCTACAGAGCCAACCCTTTCTCATGTTGGTTATAGGCCTAGCCTCCAAGTAGGTCTTCATCTTCTTCAGCACTTATATCTGACCCAATCAGAAAGGCCTATCCAACACTTATATCTAACCATGGGAGGTCCCGGCCTACCCCCATGTCAAAATGGCATACCCAGCATTCACATCTGACCATGAGAGGAACACATCCACCATCATTTCAAAATGGCCCAGCCCTTACATTTGACCATGGGAGGGCCCAGCCTGACCCCATGTCAGAATGGCCCAGCCCTTACATCTGACCATGGGAGGGCCCAGCCTACCCCCATGTCAGAATGGATCATCCCTTACATTTAACCATGGGAAGGCCCAACCTGCCCCCATGTCAGAATGGCTCTCAATCCCAGACTGAGGGTTCTTGGTAACTGACCAGGTGCCTCCATTCTCCCAGAGAATGGCATCAGCCCTTATATCTGATCAAGTGGGAACACATCCCTCAATCACATCAGTATGGCCCTGCACTTATATCTGACCATGTGAGAAGACATCCCACAATCATATCAGAATGGCCCACAGTCCCAGACTGAGTATTACTGGTAACTGACCAGGAGCCTCCATTTAGAGAATGGAAATCAACACTTATATCTTATCATGTAGGAACCAATCCTACAATCACATCAGAATGGCTCAGCACTCATATCTGACATGGAAGGAACCAATCCTCTCACCATGACATAATGGCTCAGCCCTTACATCTGACCATGGAAGGAACCAATCCCCTCACCATGTCAGAATGGCTCACGGACGCCTCACTTCCCCTTGGAGGGAACCTCGATCTGGAGAACACCAAGCTTCTCCCTGAATTACTCAAACTTCACTCAGGCTAATGGCTTAGTCAACACATCAACTATCTGTCCGTTCATCACAACATACTGGAGCTTCACTGCTCCTCTCTGCACCATATCCCTGATATAGTGATACTTGATCTCGATATGCTTCGACTTGTCATGGAACATCGGGTTCTCCGACAACTTCACACAACTCTGGTTGTTGCAATATATTCAAGTAGCATCTAACTGGAGATCAAATAAATCATACAGTAGCTTCCTCAACCATACTACCTCACAACTAGCTGAACAAGCTGTGACATACTCTGCTTCAGCTGTACTCAGTGCCACACAAGATTGCTTCCTGCTAAACCAAGAGATCACACCTGATCCCATATTAAAGCAACACCCTGAAGTCTCTTCCTATCGATGGCACTGCCTACCCAATCCGAATCAACATAACCCTCCATGTTAATCTTCTGATTCACCTCATACTTGAGCCCATAATCAACTGTACCCCTTAGGTACCTCAAAATATGCTTTGCAACAATCAAGTGAACATGTCTCAGATCTATCAAGAACTGGCTCAAGGTGTTCACAACAAAGCAAATATCTGGTCTCGTGTTCGTCAGGTACATCAAGGATCAATCATATGACGATACATTGTAGCATCAACCGCTTCTAATGAAGCATCACTCAATAGCTTCAGGTTTGATGCCATAGGTGTGGTCATGGCCTTGCAATCCATCATCCTGAACCTCTTTAGGATCTCTACCATATACTTCCCTTGTCCCAGGAAAATTCCATCTGCATTCTACCACACCTCCATGTCTAGAAAATAGTGCATCATACCCAAGTCCTTCATTTCGAACTCGGCAGCAAGATTCCTCTTCGTATCAGCAATCAACCCATCCATACCTATTACAAACAGATCATCTACATACAGTAGGAGTATCACTGGGTTACCATCTTCAACCTTGTAGTAAAGGTTGGAATCTGCTTCACTCTTGGTAAATCCCAAACTAGATAGAAAGCTGTTAATTCTGTCGTACCATGTCCTAGGTGCCTATTTTAAACCGTCCAGGGATTTCTTCAATTTACATACATGAGACTCCCTGTCATGTGTCTCAAAACCGAGTGGCTGCTCCACATACACTTCCTCTTCCACTACATCATTCAAGAAAGCAGTCTTGACATCCATTTGGTGTATCTTCCATTTCATTACTGCAGCCGGAGCAAGTACTAATATGATGGAAGTGTATATTGCTATAGGTGCAAAAGTTTCTTCATAATCTATTCCTTCTTTCTGGGAGAAGCCACGAGCCACAAATATTGCTTTATATTTTTCTATGCTACCGTTTGCAGCATTCTTGATCTTGTAGATCCATTTGGAAGTTACAATAGACTTCCCTTCTGGTCTTGGGACAACATCCCAAACATCATTCTTCATGATCGATTGATACTCTTCAATCATAACATCCTTCCATTCTTTCCTTTCTACCGCTTCTTCATAGTTGGAAGGTTCTTTATCGATGAAATCACATAATAAGGCTACATACCCGGAGCAGGACGTGGTCCTCTTTCTTTCTCTGTGATTCTCTTCTGGAGCCCCATATCTTTCTGCACCTTGGATAGCTTCTCGTACCCAAGCAGGTTTCCTCTTGTAAGGATTCTTCTCCTAAGGTGGATCTACATGTTCTTGAGATTCTTCTAATTCTCGATCTTCTTCTTGAATTTCTTCGTTCATGGTTGTGTCATGAATTTTGGGTGCTTCTGTTTCTTCAGGTTCTTCAGTAGGCCTCTTTTTGGATTTGTTGTAAGCTGAATCTTCATCAAATGTTACGTCCCTGCTGATGTCGATATTCTTGAATCCTGGGAAGCATATTCTGTAAGCCTTCGAGATTTCAGAGTATCCCACAAACATACCCTTCTTTCCTTAAGGATCTAACTTTGTCCTCTTTTCTTTTGGAATGTGTATGTACACTGGACAACCGAATATTATGAGATGGTTGACTTTTGGTTTCTTGCCGAAAAAGACTTCTTGAGGTGTCTTGTTCTCGAGTACTATGTGTGGAGTACGGTTCTGTACATACACCATTGTTCTGCCAGCTTCAGCCCATAGATGCATGGGAAGATCTTGATCATGAAGAATAGCCCTTGCAGCTTCCATGATCATTCTATTCTTCCTTTCTGCAACCCCATTCTATTGTGGATTATATGGAGTGGTTAACTTCCTCTTAATCCCTGAATATTTGCATAATTATTTGAATTCATTTGATGTGAATTCTCCGCCATTATCTGATCAAAAGGTCTTGATCTTCTTTTTAGTGTGGTTCTCAATCAAGGCTTTGCATTCCTTGAACTTGTTGAATACTTCATTTTTGCTGCTGAATACTTCATTTTTGTTCTTCATGAAGTATATCCATGTCTTCCTAGAAAAATCATCAATAAAAGAAACATAGTATACATACCCGCTTAATGAACCTGATGACATTGGACCGCATACATCAGAGTGAATGATTTCCAAGATTCCTTTTTCCTTGCTCTCGCTACTTGGAAATGTCTTCTTTGTGTTCTTTCCTTTCGCACATCCTTTGCAAACTCCATCATGTTTTGCCTAAATTTCTAGAAGACCTTCAACAACTTTGCTTGCAAGTGGTAGTGCTATGTAGTGCACATGTGCAAGCTTTCTATGCCAAAGTTCATTTGGCTCTATTGTGTCATGGACCAAAGCTTGTTCTGGATGGCCCTTCAATTTGTATAGGCCTCCCTCTTATTCCCCAATCACTACTGCATCATCAAAAGTATTTCCCTTTGGCCACATGAGAACTTGGCCATCTACAAATGCAACCCTCATGCTTTTTGTATCTAATGTAGATATGGAAATGAGGTTCTTCTTAAGTCTTGATACAAATAATACATCCTTCATCTTCATAGAATTTCCAGAGTCTAGCTTATAAGAGGATTCCCCACTACCTTTATTGGATATTGGTAGTCATCTCCAAGTTTCACCTTGGGGGGTGATTCATGTTCTGATAGTCTCACAAAAGACACTTTGAATCCTGTCATATGTTTGGAATCCCCACTGTCTATAATCCAATCATTGCTTCCATGTGTGATGTTTCCCGTGAGAGCGGAAATCAAAACATATTCTTCATCACTTTCTTGCTTGTTTCTCTTTGTGGAAGGTTCATCATCTTCTGCAGCATGAGCATGATGTCTTCTCTTGTTGTTTTTCTTCTTGTGGGAGTTTATTTTGTTTCTAGGACAATCTCTAGCATAGTGTCCTATTTCATCACAAGTATAACATCTGAGTTGAGCTTTCTTGGAGGAAGAATGCTTACCTTTAGAATGATGATGATGGTCCCTTTTGTTTTTATTGGATTGAACTATGAGAGCTTGATCTTCACTTCCCATATTTTCTTCTCAAGCTGCTATCCAAGCTTCTTCTTATGAGCATTCTTCCCAGAGTCTATTGAACTTGACTAGATTCTTTCTGGCACAGATCCCTTGAATGAAAGAGTCCCATGTCCTAGGGAGACCATTCAAGGTGGTCATTACAATCTCTGCATTCTCTACTGCTTCAAGTTGTTCTTTGATCTGGGAGACCCTTGTGAAGTATGACTGTATGGTCTCCGCATTCTGGATCTTCACATTCTTCAACTGGTTCCTCAAAGTCATCTTCTAGTTTATGTTCTTTCCTTCAAACAGTTTGGTTAGGGCATCAAACATAGCTTTAGGTGTCTTTAGGGAGGACACCTATGGTATGAGCTGATCCTTGATTGAATCAACAATAATCCTCTTTCGTAATAACCAAATTCTTCTTGTGTAAGGCCTTAGCCTCATCTCCCTCTAGAACTGGAACCTCCTCATTGATGTAGGAGTCCAACTCATTTTCTTCCAGGACCAGGGACATCCTATACTTCCAGGCTTGGAAGTTATCAGCTCACTCAAGATTTTCATCAAGCTTGGTATGGTGAGACATCTTAATTGATAACCTCAAATGGAAATACAAAAGATTTAGATCTTACCAGGTTAAGATGTTAGGGTTTGACTTTCCCGGATTTCTGTCCAACCAAATGCTTTGATCTTGATCTCTAAACTTCAATTTTGAGGAGGAGATCAATCTCGGCCTGGGCTCACTCAAAAATTCCACTTCTATGGAAATCCCTAATTTTCGGTAGCAGTGTCGGGTCAAAAACTAAAAATGCTCAGAATCAGATTCTGCTTTGACAGAAATATGCACCCTAGAGAGGAGAGTCATCGCAACCTTCTTTTGCTGAAAATATGTGGAGAGAGATCCAAAAAGTAGGAAGCCCTAGTTTCTGCAGTTGCACAGTGTCTTCTTCTTAGGTTAGCTCTGATACCATGTTAGATTTTTATCATTCAAGCTAGCATTATATTAGGATCTTTAACTGAGAGAATAACAAGCACAACAATCAAACACAAGAGATAATGAACACAGTGTTTTTCCTCGGGGAAACCATAAATGGAGAAAACCCCGCAACTTCCTCAAAGATAGAATGAGCACCAAAAGTAAAACCCCAAAATAGTAAGAGGATCTCCCGATAGTAGTAGTCTCTTTCTTTCTAGCCCCAACAACTTCTTCTCCCTCAGCTATGCGCTACAACTGAGTGTGAGTGAGTGTGTTTTAAATAGAGAGGCTCACTCTCCATTTATACTAATTCCTGACTTGACAATAACTCACTAGGGCCGACTTCTCTAGGAGAGTCTAATAACCCTAGGTCCCCACAACTGCGGGGACTTTAACCCTTGATTAATAGGAGGGTTACCCATAATGACTTGACATGACTTGTTCACATTATAGAAACTTCCGATCGGAACATCGGGGCATGACATGACTCAATTACATTACAAACACTTCCCAGAATAAACATCGGGGTACAATACATAAGATATACAAGTGAATACATTCCGAAGTTAAAATTACATCAACAATTGAAAATGGAATAGTATACTTTGCAAACAAATCTATCCTCATGCCAAGGGGAATTGGGTCAATTAGGATCAAGCTTCCTGGTTTCCTTGATTTTGTGTAAAATAATGTTCTCTATCTTACAGTTGCATAGAAGCTTGTTGTCCTTGGTGTATATTCAACATAAAGGCCATTCCATCCACATGTTTGATGGAATCATAGATATAAGGAAGTCCTTTGACAACAAGGTCATCATGACTAGGTATGAATATGGAAAGTTACTGAAGTTGAAGGCTTGTTCCGTAACAATTCAAAACTTTGCCTATATTACTCATCTTGAAGAAGGTAATGATGTCATACAGTGTATTGTGGCATGCAAGATTTGGTAACTTGAATTATAACGGTCTTCGTTTGTTAAGAAAGAATGGTGTATATTATTTTCCTACTATTCCTAAATAGAAAAACAAATGTGATGCATGGATATTGGGAAAACATATTAAACAACCTTTTCAAGAGTCTAAATCTAGAGCACATAGAAAATTAAAACTGATTCATTCTAACTTATGTGGCCCCATGCCAATTCATTTTGCATATGGTAATAAGTACCTCCTAGCCTTTGTTGATGATTATTCAAGAATGTGTTGGGTATATTTATTGAAGACATAGTCTAAAGAATTTCAAACATTCAAGAACTTTCATGTTGTTATATTTTTAACATTTAAGCTAGCATTATATTATGATCTTTAACTAAAGAATAACGAGCACAACAATAAAAAACAAGAGACAATGAACACAGTGTTTTTCCTCCGGGAAACCATAAATGGAGAAAACCCCACAACTTCCTTAGAGATAGAATCAGCACCAAAAGTAAAACCCAAAAGCAGTAAGATGATCTCCTGATAGCAGAATCCTCTTTCTTTCTAGCCCCAACAACTTCTTCTCCCTCAGCTATGCGCTACAACTGAGTGTGAGTGAGTGTGTGATAAATAGAGAGACTCACTCTCTATTTATACTAATTCCCAACTTGACAATGACTCACTAGGGCCGACTTCACTAGGCGAGTCTAACAACCCTAGGGCCCCGGAACTGCGGGGACTTTAACCCTTGAATAATAGGAGGGTTACCCACATTGACTTGACATGACTTGTTTACATTATAGAAACTTTCGATCGGAACATTGGGGAATGACATGACTCAATTACATTAAAAACACTTCCTGGAATAAACATCGGGGTACAATACATAAGAAATACAAGTGAATACATTCTGAATTTACAATTACATCAACACTCCCTCTTAACTAAGAAAGTATTCTCTCGACACAATTTATCAGCACAAGTATTCTTCTCTGTATCATCTGGATCATCATCGAGTCCTCGTCATCTTCAAGTCATTTTCATCTAGATCTGGATCATCACTCGATTTGGATCATCATCACTCAATCTGGATCATCACTCAATCTAGATCATCTTTGGTTCTGGAACATCTCTGCTGGATCATCATCACGGGTGCTATCTCTTGATTCTTCTCGTCATAGGAAGTTCTACAGATCCAACCCTTTTTCATGCTGGTTGTAGGCCTAGCCTCCATGTAGGTCTTTTTCAGCACTTATATCTGACCCTAAGTTAGAATGGCCCACCCAACACTTATATCTGATCATGTAGAAACCAATCCTATAATCACATTAGAAAGGCACGCCCAACACTCACATTTGACCATGTGGGAACACATCCCACAACCCTGTCAGAAAGGCCCAGCACTCACATCTGACAACCAATGTCAGAAAGGACTAGAACTTACATTCGACCATGTGAGGAACCAATTCTCCATGCTGAAAGGGCTCTACACTTACATATGATCATTGTAGGAACCAATCCTATAATCTCCTCAGAATGGCTCTGCACTTACATCTGATCATTGTAGGAACCAATCCTACAATTGCCTCAGAATGGCTCTGCACTTATATCTGATCACTGTAGGAACCGATCCTGCAATCACCTTAGAATGGCTCTACAATCACATCTGATCATGTAGGAATCCTACAGTCACATCAAAATGGCCCTCAGTCCCAGACTAAGCTTTCCTGGTAACTGACCAGGTGCCGTCATTCCAAGAATGGAATTTAGTGCTTATATCTGATCATGTAGGAACCAATCCTACAGTCACATCAAAATGGCCCAGCACTCACATTTGACATGCGAGGAACCAATCCTCTCATCATGACAGAATGGCTCAGCCCTTGCATCTGACCATGGAAGGAACCAATCCTCTCACCATGTCAGAATGGATCACGGACTCGTCACTTCCCTTTGGATGGAACCTCAATCTGGAGAACACTAAGCTTCTTCTGGAAGTACTCAAACTTCACTCTAGCTAATGGCTTTGTCAACACATCAGCTATCTATTCATCCGTCGCAACATACTAGAGCTTCACTGCTCCCATCTGCACCATATCCCTGATATAGTGATACTTGATCTCGATATGCTTCGACTTGTCATGGAACACCGGGTTCTCTGACAACTTCACACAACTCTGGTTGTCGTAATGTATACAAGTAGCATCCAACTGGAGATCAAATAAATCATATAGTAGCTTCCTTAGCCATACTGCCTCACAACTAGCTGAACAAGCTGCGACATACTTTGCTTCAGCTGTACTCAGTTCCACACATGATTGCTTCCTACTAAACCAAGAGATCACACCTGATCCCATATTGAAGCAACACCCTGAAGTGCTGATCCTATCGATGACACTACCTGCCAAATATGAATCAACATAACCCTCCAGGTTAATCTTCTAATTCGCCTCATACTTGAGCCCATAATCAACTGTAACCCTTAGGCACCTTAGAATATGCTTTGCAGCAATTAAGTGAACATGTCTCAGATCTGTTAGGAACTAGCTCAAGGTGTTCACAACAAAGCAAAAATCTAGTCTTATGTTCGTCAGGTACATCAAGGACCCAATCATCTGACAATACATCGTAGCATCAACCGCTTCTGATGAAGCATCACTCAATAGCTTAGGTTCGATGCCATAAGTGTGGTCATAGCCTTGCAGTCCATCATCCCAAACCTCTTTAGGATATCTACTGCATACTTCCCTTATCTGAGGGAGATTCCATCCGCATTCTGCCACACCTCCATGCCTAGAAAATAGTGCATCATACCTAAGTCCTTCATTTTGAACTCAACAGCAAGATTCCTCTTCGTATCAGCAATCAACCCATCCATACTTGTTACAAATAGATCATCTACATACAATAGGAGCATCAATGGGTTGTCATCTTCAACCTTGTAGTAAAGGTTGGAATCTACTTTACTTTTGGTAAATCCCAAACTGGATAGAAAACCATCAATTCTGCCATACCATGTCCTGGGTTCCTATTTCAAACCGTACAGGGCTCTCTTCAATCTACACACATGAGACTCCCTATCATGTGTCTCAAAGCCGAGTGGATGCTCTACATACACTTCCTCTTCCACTACACCATTCAAGAAAGTAGTCTTGACATCCATTTGGTGTATCTTCCATTTCATTACTGCAGCCAGAGCAAGTATTGATCTGATGGAAGTGTATCTGGCTACAGGTGCAAAGGTTTCTTCATAATCTATTCCTTCTCTCTGTGAGAAGCCATGAGCCACAAATCTTCCTTTATATTTCTCTATGCTTCCATCTGCAGCATGATTGATCTTGTAGATCCATTTGGAAGTTACAACAGACTTCCCCTCTGGTCTTGGGACAACATCCCAAACATCATTCTTCATGATCGATTGATACTATTAGATCATAGCATCCTTCCATTCTTTCCTTTCTACAGCTTCTTCATAGTTGGAAGGTTCTTTATCGGTGAAATCACATAATAAGGATACATACCCAGAGCAGGACCTGGTCCTCTTTCTTTCTCTGTGATTCTCTTCTGGAGCCCCATATCTTTTTGCACCTTGGATAGCTTCTCATACCCAAGCAGGTTTCCTCTTGTGAGGATTCTTCTCCTGAGGTGGATCTACAGGTTCTTGAGGTTCTTCAAATTCTTGATCTTCTTCTTGAGTTTCTTCGTTCATGGTTCTATCATGAATTTTGGGTGCTTCTGATTCTTCAGGATCTTCAGCAGGTCTCTTTCTGGATTTGTTGTAAGCTGAGTCTTTGTTAAATGTTACATCCCTGCTGATGTTGATCTTCTTGAATCTTGGGAAGTATATTCTGTAAGCCTTAGAGCTTTCAGAGTATCCCACAAACATACCCTTCTTTCCTGAAGGATCTAACTTTTTCCTCTTTTCTTTCGTAATGTGTATGTACACTGGACAACCAAATATTCTAAGATGGCTGACTTCTGGCTTCTTGCCGAAAAATACTTCTTTAGGTGTCTTGTTCTCGAGTACTCTGTGTGGAGTACGGTTATGTACATACACCCTTGTTCTAGCAGCTTCTGTCCATAGATGCATGGGAAGATCTTGATCATGAAGCATTGCTCTTGCAGCTTCCATGATAGTTCTATTCTTCCTTTTTGCAACCCCATTCCGTTGTGGATTATATAGAGTGGATAACTCCCTCTTAATCCCTGAATCTTTGCATAACTCTTTGAATTCATTTGATGTGAATTCTCCGCCATTATTTGATCGAAAGGTCTTGATCTTCTTTTCTGTGTGGTTCTCGATCAAGGCTTTGAATTCCTTGAACTTGCTGAAAAATTCATCTTTGTTCTTCATAAAGTATATCCATGTCTTCCTAGAAAAATTATCAATAAAAGAAACATAGTATACATACCTGCTTAAAGAGTTGGATGACATTGGACCACATACATCGGAGTGAATGATTTCCAAGATTCATTTTGCTTTGCTTTCGCTACTTGGAAATGTCTTCGTTGTGCTCTTTCCTTTCGCACATCCTTTGCAGTCTCCTTCATGTTTTGCTTGAATTTCTGGAAGACCTTCAATAGCTTTTCTTGCAAGTGGTAGTGCTCTGTAGTGCACATGTGCAAGCCTTCTATGCCAAAGTTCATTTGGTTCTACTGTGTCATGGACCAAAGCTTGTTCTAGATGGCCCTTCAATTTGTATAATCCTCCTTCTTGTTCTCCAATTACTATTGCATCATCAATAGTCTTTCCTCGTGGCCACATGAGGACTTGGACATCTACAAATGAAACCCTCATGCCTTTTACATCCAGTGCCGATATGGAGAGAAGATTCTTCTTTAGTTCTGGTACAAGCAAGACATCCTTCATTTTCATAGACTTTTCAGAGTCTAGCATGCATGAGGATTCACCACTACCTTTTATGGGATATTGGTAGTCATCCCCTAGTTTCACCTTATGGGATGAATTATGTTTGGATAGTTTCTCAAAATATTCCTTGAATCTTGTCATGTGTTTGGAAGCCCCACTGTCAATAATCCAATCTTTGCTTCCATGAATGACAGTTCCCGTGAGAGCGGAGATAGAAAAATATTCTTCATCACTTGAAGAGTCTTCACTTTCTTGTTTTACTTTCTTCCTAGGAGGATCATCATCCTCAGCAGTGTGAGCATGATGTCTTCTTTTGGAGTTCTTCTTTTTCTTGGATCCACTCTTATTCATGGGACAATTTCTAGCAAAGTGTCCTCTTTCATCACATGTATAACATCTGAGTTTGGATGGATCCCTTTTTACAAAATTATCTTTCTAATGAGAATGCTTACCTTGGTGATGATGATTTTCCCTTCTATTTTTCTTGGAGTGTACTGTGAGAGCTTGATATTCACTTCCCATCTTTTCTTCTCGAGCTGCTATTCGAGCTTCTTCTTGTGAACATTCTTCCCACAATCTACTGAACTTGATTAGCTTCTTCCTAGCACAGATTCCTTGGATGAAAGAATCCCATGACCTAGGGAGACCATTCAAGGTTGTCATTACAATTTCTGCATTCTCCACTTCTTCATCTACTGCTTCAAGTTGTTCTTTGATCTGAGAGACCCTTGTGAAGTATGACGCGATGGTCTCCTCATTCTGGATCTTTACATTCTTCAACTGGTTCCTTAGAGTCATCTTTTGGTTTATGTTCTTCCCTTCAAATAGTTTGGTTAGGGAATAAAACATAGCTTTAGGTGTCTTAATGGAGGACACCTGTGGTATGAGGTGATCCTTGATTGAATCAACAGTAATCCTCTTTGCCATAACGAACTTCTTCTTATGTAAGGCCTTAGCCTCATCTTCCTCTGGAACTGGAACCTCCTCATTGATGTAGGAGTCCAAGTCATTTTCTTCCAGGACCAAGGAGATCCTATACTTCCAGGCTCAGAAGTTATCAGCTCCCTCAAGCTTTTCATCAAGCTTGGTTTGATGAGACATCTTTATTGAGAACCTCAAATGGAAATACAAAAGATTTATATCTTACCAGGTCAAGATGTCAGATCTGGATTTGGAGCTGAATTTCTGTAGTGCTGGTTTAGGAGCATATTAGGGTTTGACTTTCCTGAAGTTCTATCCAACCAAATGCTTTGATCTTGATCTCTAAACTTCGATTTTGAGGAGGAGATCAATCCAGGCTCGGGCTCACTCAAAAATTCCACTTCTGTGGAAAGCCCTAATTTTCGGCAGTAGTGTCGGGTCCAAAAATGAAAAAGCTCAGAATCAGATTCTGCTTCGACAGAAAGATACGCCCTAGGGAGGAGAGTCATCCCAACCTTCTTTTGCTGAAAATCTATGGAGAGAGATCCAAAAAGTAGGAAGCCCTAGTTCTCACAGCTGCACAGTGTCTTCTTCTCAGGTTAGCTCTGATACCATGTTATATTTTTAACATTTAAGCTAGCATTATATTAGGATCTTTAACTGAGAGAATAACAAGCACAACAATCAAACACAAGAGACAATGAACACAGTGTTTTTCCTTAGGAAAACCATAAATGGAGAAAACCCCGCAACTTCCTCAGAGATAGAATCAGCACCAAAAGTAAAACCCAAAAACAGTAAGATGATCTCCTGACAACAATAGCCTCTTTCTTTCTAGCCCCAACAACTTCTTCTCCCTCAGCTATGCACTACAACTGAGTGTGAGTGAGTGTGTGATAAATATAGAGACTCGCTCTCTATTTATACTAATTCCCAACTAGACAATGACTCACTAGGGCCGACTTCACTAGGTGAGTCTAACAACCCTAGGGCCCCAGAATTGTGGGGACTTTAACCCTTGAACAATAGGAGGGTTACCCACATTGACTTGACATGACTTGTTTACATTGTAGAAACTCTCAATCGGAACATCGGGGCATGACATGACTCAATTACATTACAAACACTTTCCGGAATAAACATTGGGGTACAATACATAAGAAATACAAGTGAATACATTCCAAAGTTACAATTACATCAACACATGCATGGATAGAGAATAAAGCACAAGAAAGTATTTGTACATTCCACTCTAATAATGGTAAAGAATACACTTATAATGAATTTGAAGATTATCTTTCCAAACATGGGATTATGCATCAAACTTCAGTTCCTTATAATACTCAACAAAATGGTGTAGCGGAAAGGATGAATAGAACACTAATGAATATGGAAAGATCAATGATGTTTTTCAAGAATGTAAAACTGATGTTTTGGGGTGATGTAGTTGTATGTGCAACATATTTGAGAAATATAAGTCCATATCATGCTATTGAATACAAGAATCCACATGAAATTTGGTTTGTCCACCTTCTTTCAGTTAGCCATCTCAGGGTTTTTGGTTCCACCTGCTATGTCTTGATACTAAAGGAGCAAAGAAACAAACTTGGTGCTAGAAGTCGAAGATGTATTTTCTTGGGGTAGTTAGACACTTCCCATGCATACTGTCTTTATGATGAGGTAAACAAGAAATTTGTTGTTTCCAGAGATGTCATTTTTCTTGAAACTAATAAAAATGGCAAGTCTATTGGAAGATAACTTAATTATCTGGAGATGTTTTCTCATATAAAGACATATTATGAATTTGGTAATGAAATTCCAAACCTTGAAGGGGGAATCCCGATATTGGGTTAGGAACAATCTCTGGAATTTCCTTTTGAAGCACCAACACCCCCCATGAAGAAAGTCATGAAGAAGAAGTTCCCACCACTTCACATGAACTGAATGATGTTATTGAGAGGATTGGAATATTGAACCTTGAAGAGAATGTAACACCTCCAGCTGATCAACTTGGACCATCAAAGAAGATTCCAAAAAGGGACATAAAGTCACTTGAAAGTATCCATCCATATGAAGTCAGAAAGACATGAACGAGAAACTCAACAAGACAGGATGATGGAGGCTAAGCAGATAACTCAGGTGATGACATGGATGTCTCATTTGATTGTGAATTGAATTTATCTACCAACTTTGAACCAACTTCCTTTATATAAGCTACTACATGTGTTGACTGGAGAGAAGCTATGCAAAATGAATATGATGCACTCATAAAGAATGGAACTTGGAAGAGGTTGATCCTCCAGTTGGAATCAAACCAATTGGTAGCAAGTGGGTATATAAGAACAAATACAAATCAGATGTATCACTTGACAAACACAAAGCAAAGCTTGTGGCAAAAGGATATGCACAAAAATAAGGAATTTATTATGAAGAAACATTCTCTCCGACAACAAAATGGGTTACCATCCACACTTTGCTCTTTGTGACAACACAAAATGGGTGGAAATTTCACCAAATGGATGTAAAAATAACTTTCTTGAATGGAGACTTGAAATAAAATGTCTTAGTGTCTCAACCAAAAGGTTTTGTTGTGAAGGGACAAGAAAACGAGGTACACAAACTTGTCAAATCCTTGTATGGCCTAAAACAGGCACCAAGAGCATGGTATGAAAAGCTAACTGAGAATCTTCTAAAGCTAAATTTCAATCATTGTAATCTTGATGATGCAACTATGTTTGTGAAGAAAGTTGGAAGATCTATTTTATTATTTGTGGTATATGTAAATGACATTTTGATTACAGGGAACAATGAGTATTATATAGCATCCATAAAGAAAGATTTGAACAAATGTTTTGAAATCACTGATATGGGACATCTTTATTACTACTTAGGAATTGAAGTGACTCAACATCCTAAGTACATATTCATATATTAGAAAAAATATGTTGGATAATTGTTGAACATATTTTGCATGATAGAAATGAAACCCTCTCCCAACTCCAATGGAACAAAAGTTGAAGCTCACATCAAATGAAGGAGAAGAATTTGAGGATGTGACCAAGTGCCGACAACTTGTAGGAACCATTATCTACCTTACCACTACCAAACCAGATATTTCTTTGTACTTGGTATTCTTTCTAGATACATGCATAAACGTTGTGAAGGACATTGGTCTGTTGTGAAAAGGGTTCTAAGGTACTTGAAGGGGACTCAATATTTTAGACTCAAGTACACTAAGATAGAATACTTCAAACTCATTGGACACATTGATTCAGACTTCAATGGAAACAAAAATACAGGAGTGTCCACTTCTAGATACACAATGAGTCTTGGATCAACAACTATTTCCTAAAGATCTTGCAGACAATCAGTTCTAACTTATTCAACAACAGAAGTAGAATATGTGGTAGCTGCAGAAGTGTCAAAGGAGATTGTGTGGCTTGGGAAGATACTTGAATATTTGCAGGAGAAGCAAGAAAATTCCACTCCCTTATTTATCGACAACACTTATGCAATCAAGTTGGCCAAGAACCCGAATTCCATGATCAAACCAAGAACATCAACATAAAGTACCATTTGATTCAACATCATGTAGAGTCCAATGTTGTAAAGGAAAGTGTTCCTATGGCTAGGGGTTAAGAGGACACCAACATACTAGGGGTATAAGGGCAGGTGTATAAAGTTATGCAAGAAAATATAAGCAATGTTTCAAAGGTAAGAAAGGTTCATACCTTATTCAGTGAAGGTTGATCCAAGCTTTCCTTTATCCCTTCTCTTGCTCCTCAATCCAAGAGACCTACAAAACAAGCTTCAACCTTCCTCAAACAAATTTGAACACATGTAAAGCAATGATAATCAAAATAATATGAAACCCTAATATGATTACCATTAACATATTATCATAAACAGAGACACAACATCCATTAGAAAATGATTTGGAAAGGGAAGAACATCACACCTTTCTTAATCAAGTGGAAGAAGTACAAAGTATACCTTCT
>LPNX011123349.1:447843-459218 GCA_001517045.1 Pseudotsuga menziesii | reverse complement strand
AGATGTTTATGTTGTAATTTTCCAAATGAAAGCATATTTTCGCAAAAACATGTGCATGAGGCATCTCTATGATCCATAGAATGGTTAATATCTTTACACAGTAATGTGTAAAACTCCAATGAACAACCTCCTAGCTTACTCTGTATATTCATGATCTTTTGCAAAATAAAATCGAAGCGAGACATGCAAATATATTTGATGCATATGCGATTACTTCAAATATAGGGAATAAAGTGTCAGATGGATATACATTTAATTGAATGCGTCAATCACAAGAAAATGAATTCCCACCTCCTATATAATGTTCAAATTTGAACCCTTCTCGCCCCTTCCAAAGGGTTCTAGCCCTTCCTAGAATTGTAAAGTCATAATTTCTCTTCAAGAATTAAAAGTTATAATTTTGGAAACTGACGTTAGACAAAAGTGCTTTATACACAATGACAATGTTGGACAAGCTAAAAAAGAACAAAATGCCTCAATAATCAATATTTTCATAATACAAGCAAGGTAGCAAACAAGAGATGAAATGACAAAATGTGAAATTGCTCATTCCTTCATATTCCAAACTCTAAAGCACCAATTACAAGTCAAAATGTTGGATAAGCTCCAACAATGTAGTAACATTAAATTATTTGTTTAGGTGCAAATAGCTTTTGCTTCTTTTCTAATATCTGCAATTGGTTGCAGTCCACTTACTTGTTACTCTGGATCGGAATTGACAACATTCTCATTCACCCATCCCATGTCACTCCAGAAACTATAGCCCCTGCATCGACAGTATGACTCTTAACTTATATTCCCAGCTCCTCCCATTCCGGCCTTTGATATCACCATTTTGGGAATTTTTTCTTCGGCAGCCATGAGAGGGGAAATAATGACGCTCACGAGTCCACTTTTTGTGCACATAAAAAACTATAAATGAGGTCCAAATGATATTTGCTGCAGTAGGAGGCTCTATTTATTGACTAAATATTATGAAATGTTATTATGATTTCGATATTTTCAGGATGTAGTATATATCTATATCTTGGGATTAATGTGATATGTATATAAATCCCTCATCTCTTGGACGACGAGAAAGGTCACTTAAACATACTGAAATATCTTAACGTCATCATAACACCACCCCTTTTTTCTATAATGTCATCATATTAATCACATAAATGATTGTCACCCTCACTGGTTATCATAACGCCATCATAAACCCGCCCCTTTATGCTATAACCGCATGATATAAATCGCATAAGTGACTGCTACTCTCACTTGTTATCAGCCTCAAGTTATCTCATAATGTGTGAACTTGACATTTGTCACCTCATTAATCCCTTCTTATGATGGTATGGATATTTCCTTGTTTTGAGTACCCTTTCTTTCGTACCATACTGGGTATAAACCCTATACTAATCTTTTGTTGCTTAATAATTAAGTGATCCTCATTATCACGTGCTCAAAACAACAAATCTTTCAAATCTAAGATATTTCAGTACGTTTAAGTGACCTTTCGCGTAATCCAAGAGATGAGGGAATTATATACAGATCACATTAATACGAAGTTATAGCTATATACTACATCATGAAAATCCTGAACTCATAATAACATTTCGTAAGATTTAGTCAATAAATAGAGCCTCCTACCGAGGCAAATATAATTTGGACCGCATTTATGGTTTTTTATGTGCACAAAAAGTGGACTCGTGAGCGTCATTATTTCCCCTCTCACAGTTGCCAAAGAAAACATTCCCAACATGGTGATATCAAAGGCCGGAATGGGAGGAGATGGCAAGATAAGTTTGGAGTCCTATTGCTAATGCAGGGGCTATAGTTTATGGAGTGACATGGGATTGGTGAATGAGAATGTTTCCAATTCCGATCCAGAGAAACAAGTAAGTGGATTGTAGCCAATTGGAGATATGAGAAAAGATGCAAAAGCTATTTGCCCCTAAAAAATAATTTAATGTTGCTACATTGTTGTATCTTATCCAACATTTTGAGCGCCTTTGTTGTCGTTTCCATTGCCCTCCATTTCTCTACTCGACACGACTTATATAAGGTATCATTATTTGTTTACCCTTCTCCTCAATTGTCTTCCATCATCATGAGCAATGAAAGTGTAGCATGCTTATTCTCGAGGCTTAGAGATTTGGTAGTATGCTATATCCTTTGTAAGTTCCCTATTAAACATGCTATCAAATTCTCTGTTCTTTCTCATAGATGGAGATTTCTCTACACCCAAGTTCCCCAACTCACCATCTTTCCCCCACACNATGCTATATCCTTTGTAAGTTCCCTATTAAACATGCTATCAAATTCTCTGTTCTTTCTCATAGATGGAGATTTCTCTACACCCAAGTTCCCCAACTCACCATCTTTCCCCCACGCGTCCTTTCAGATGATGATGACAAGGAGGAGGTCAGGTTCAAGTGTTTCAGACTGAATTCGCTCGTAAATGAAAGACTGGAGAATATAATCTCGAACAATTTGCTAAAGCATTCTTCAGACCTGGAAGCTTTTCACCTTTATGACGATTGCAAATTTAGCTACCAAAACGTATGGNCTCGTAAATGAAAGACTGGAGAATATAATCTCGAACAATTTGCTAAAGCATTCTTCAGACCTGGAAGCTTTTCACCTTTATGACGATTGCAAATTTAGCTACCAAAATGTATGGAAATGGTTCCACCTTTATGATGATTGAAAATTTAGCTACCAAAACATATGGAAATCGGTGAGGATTGTATTGCAAAATAATGTCCAACACATCACTCTGGACCATTATGATTTGAAATATGAAGGAAGGAGCAATTTCACATTTTGTCATTTCATCTCTTGTTTGCTACCTTGTTTGTATAATGAAAATATTGATTATTGAGGCATTTTGTTCTTTCTTAGCTTTTCCAACATTGTCATTGTGTATAAAGCACTTTTGTATAACATCAATGAGCCGCAAATTCCATTTTCATTTATCTTAAACTGGAGATTCACGTTTTTGTTAAAATAATTTGCTACTTTCCCGATTCCGATTCCCTATATTTCAGATATTGGAAACCATAAACATATGTCCTTCTTCGGTATTCCTATTTGGTATATATATGTATTCGGATTTGTGGGTATATATTATTTTTGTATTTGGTAATTTATGTATATATATACGCATTCAATAAATTCATAATCAATTTATCAAATACCGAATAAATTGACAATGGTGGTCTATTTGAGAATTTATCAATTATTGAATACATTTGACAATGTTTTAGCGTTAGAGTGAAATGGTGGTCTGTTTGTTAATAATCCTGCAAANCCGAATAAATTGACAATGGTGGTCTATTTGAGAATTTATCAATTATTGAATACATTTGACAATGTTTTAGCGTTAGAGTGAAATGGTGGTCTGTTTGTTAATAATCCAGCAAATTATATATCATAGTCCTAGAATTTCATGACAGTAGCATGGAATTCAAAAGTTTTGTTTGAAATCTTAACATTGGAGTTCTTTCTATGTCAAATCTTGAAAACGAAAATTTTGGTGGCTGTAATTTTTTTTTTCTTTAGTAAATGTTTAGAAGATGTTTATGTTGTAATTTTCAAAATGAAGGCATATTTTTTGCAAAAACATGTACATGAGGCATCTCTACGATCCATAGAATGGTTAATATCTTTACATAGTAATGTCTACAACTCCAATGAACAACCTCTTAGCTTACTCTGTAAATTCATGAACTTTTGCAAAATAAAATCGAAGTGAGACATGAAAATATATTTGATGGATATGCGATAACTTCAATAGGGAATAAAGTGTCAGATGGATATACAATTAATTGAATGCATCGATCACAAGCAAATGAACTCCTACCTCCTATAAAATGTTCAAATTTGACCCCTTCTCGCCTCTTCCAAAGGGTTCTAGCCCTTCCTAGAACTGTAAAGTCATAATTTCTCTTCAAGAATTAAAAATTATAATTTTGGAAATTGACGTTAGATAAAAGCGCTTTTATACACAATGACAAGGTTGGACAAGCTAAAAAACAACAAAATGCCTCAATAATCAATATTTTCATAATACAAGCAAGGTAGTAAACAAGAGATGAAATGAGAAAATGTGAAATTGCTCGTTCCTTCATATTCCAAACTCTAAAGCACCAGTTACAAGTCAAAATGTTGGATAAGCTCCAACAATGTAACAACATTAAATTATTTGTTTCGGCGCAAATAACTTTTGCATCTTTTCTCATAACTACAATTGGTTGCAGTCCACTTACTTGTTACTCTGGATCGGAATTGGCAACATTCTCATTCACCCATCCCTTGTCACTCCATAAAATATAGCACCTGCATCGGCAATAGGACGCTCAACTTATCTTCCCATCTCCTCCCATTCTGACCTTTGATATCACCATGTTGGAAATTTTTTCTTCGGCATCGATGAGAGGGGAAATATTGATGCTCACGAGTCCACTTTTTGTGCACATAAAAAACCATAAATGAGGTCCAAATGATATTTGCCTCTGTAGGAGGATCTATTTATTGAATAAATCTTATGAAATGTTATTATGAGTTCAGGATTTTCAAGATGTAGTATATATCTATATCTTGGGATTAATGTGATTTGTATATAATTCCCTCATCTCTTGGAGGACGCGAAAGGTCACTTAAACGTACTGAAACATCTTAACGTCATGATAATGCCACCCCTTTATGCTATAACGTCATCATATTAATCGCAAAAGTGACTGTCACCCTCACTTGTTATCGTAATGTCATCATAACATCGCCCCTTTATGCTATAACATCATCATATTAATTGCAGAAGTGACTATCACTCTCACTTGTTATCAGCCTCAAGTTATCTCATAATGTGTGAACTTGACATTTGTCACCTCATCGATCCATTCTTATGATGGTATGGGTATTTCCTTGTTTTGAGTACCCCTGCTTTTGTACCATACTGGGTATAAAACCTATACTAATCTTCTGTTGCTTAATCATTAAGTGATCATCATTATCACGCCCTCCAAACAACAAATCTTTCAAATCCAAGATATTTCAGTACGTTTAAGTGACCTTTCACGTAATCCAAGAGATGAGGGAATTATATACAGATCACATTAATCCCAAGTTATAGATATATACTACATCATGAAAATCCTGAACTCATAATAACATTTCATAAGATTTAGTCAATAAATAGAGCCTCTTACTAAGGCAAATATCATTGGACCTCATTTATGGTTTTTTATGTGCACAAAAAGTGGACTCGTGAGCGTCATTCTTTCCCCTCTCACGGTTGCCAAAGAAAACATTCCCAACATGGTGATATCAAATGCCGGAATGGGAGGAGATGGGTGGATAAGTTGGGAGTCCTACTACCGACGTAGGGGCTATAGTTTCTGGAGTGACATGGTATTGGTGAATGAGAATGTTGCCAATTCCAATCCATATAAACAAGTAAGTGGACTATAGCCAATTGGAGATATGAAAAAAGATGCAAAATCTATTTTCCCCTAAACAAATAATTTAATGTTGCTACATTGTTGTATCTTATCCAACATTTTGAGCGCCTTTGTTTTTGTTTTGATTGCCCTCCATTTCTCTACTTTCTGCGACTTACATAAGGTATCATTATTTGTTTACCCTTCTCCTCAATTGTCTTCCATCATCATGCGTAACGAAAGTGTAGCAGGTTTATTCTCGAGGCTTAAAGATATGGTAGTATGCTATATCCTTTCTAAGCTCCCTATTAAATAGGCTATCAAATGCTCTATTTTTTCTCACAGATGGAGATTTCTCTACACCCAAATTCCCCAACTCACCATTTTTCCCCCATGCCTCCTTTCAAATGATGATGACAAGGAGGAGGTTAGGTTCAAGTGTTTCAGACTGAATTCGCTCGTAAATGAAAGACTGGAGAATATAATCTCCAACAATTTGCTAAAGCATTCTTCAGACTTGGAAGCTTTTCACCTCTGCGACGATTGCAAATTTAGCTACCAAAACATATGGAAATGGTTCCACCTTTACGATGATTGCAAATTTAGCTACCAAAATGTATGGAAATCGGTGAGGATTGTAGTGCAGGAGAATATCCAACACATCACTTTGGACCATTATTATTTGAAATATGAAGGAACGAGCAATTTCACATTTTGTCATTTCATCTCTTGTTTGCTACCTTGCTTGTATTATGAAAATATTGATTATTGAGGCATTTTGTTCTTTGTTAGCTTGTCCAACATTGTCATTGTGTATAAAGCACTTTTGTATAACATCAGTGAGCAAAATTCCATTTTCATTTATATTAAACCAGAGATTCATGTTTTTGTTAAAATAATTTGCTGCCTTCCCGAGTCCGATTCCCGATATTTCGGATATTGGAAACCGGAAACATACGTCCTTCTTCGGTATTCCTATTTGGTATATATATGTATTCGTATTTCTAGGTATATATTATTTTGGTATTTGGTATTTTATGTATATATATGTATTCAATAAATTCATAATCAATTTATCAAATATTGAGTACAAGTTTCAGGCATTTTGACAATGTTTTAGCGCCAGAGCGAAATGGTGGTTTGTTTGTTAATAATCCTGAAAACTATATATCGTAGTCCTAGAATTTTGTGACAGTAGCATGGATTTCAAAAGCTTTGTTTGAAATATTAACATTGCAGTTCTTTCTATGTCAAATCTTGTAAACGAAAATTTTGGTGGCCGTAAAAAAAACTTTCTTCAGTAGATGTTTAGAAGATGTTTATGTTGTAATTTTCAAAATGAAAGCATATTTTTTGCAAAAACATGTGTATGAGGCATCTCTACGATTCACATAATGGTTAATATCTTTACACAGTAATGTCTACAACTCCAATGAACAACCTCCTAGATTACTCTGTATATTCATGAACTTTTGCAAAATAAAATCGAAGTGAGACATGAAAATATATTTGATGCATATGTGATAACTTCAATAGGGAATAAAGTGTTAGATGGATATACAGTTAATTGAATGCGTCAATCACAAGCAAATGAACTGCTTCCTCCTATACAATGTTCAAATTTGAACCCTTCTCGCCCCTTCTAAAGGGTTCCAGCCCTTCCTAGAACTGTAAAGTCATAATTTCTCTTCAAGAATTAAAAATTATAATTTTGGAAGTTGACGTTAGACAAAAGTGCTTTATACACAATGACAATGTTGGACAAGCTAAAAAATAACAAAATGCCTCAATAATCAATATTTTCATAATACAAGCAAGGTAGCAAACAAGAGATGAAATGACAAAATGTGAAATTGCTCGTTCCTTCATATTCCAAACTCTAAAGCACTAGTTACAAGTCAAAATGTTGGATAAGCTCCAACAATGTAGTAACATTAAATTATTTATTTAGGTGCAAATATCTTTTGCATCTTTTCTCATATCTGTAATTGGCTGCAGTCCACTTACTTGTTACTTTGGATTGGAATTGGCAACAGTCTCATTCACCCATCCCATGTCACTCCAGAAACTATAGCCCCTGCATCGGCAATAAGACTCTCAACTTATCTTCCCGTATCCTCCCATTCTGGCCTTTGATATCACCATGTTGGGAATTTTTTATTCCGTAGCCATGAGAGGGGAAATAATGATGCTGACGAGTCCACTTTTTGTGCACATTAATAACCATAAAAGAGGTCCAAATGATATTTGCCTTCGTAGGAGGCTCTATTTATTGACTAAATCTTACGAAATGTTAATATGAGTTTGGGATTTTCATGATGTAGTATATATCTATATCTTGGGATTAATGTGATATGTATATAATTCCCTCATCTCTTGGACACCGTGAAAGGTCACTTAAACGTATTGAAATATCTTAACGTCATCATAACGCCACCCCTTTATACTATAACGTCATCATATTAATCGCAGAAGTGATTGTCACCCTCACTTGTTATCATAACGCCATCATAACGCCGCCCCTTTCTACTATAACGTCATCATATTAATCGCAGAAGTGACTACCACTCTCACTTATTATAAGCCTCAAGTTATCTCATAATGTGTGAACTTGATGTTTGTCACCTAATTGATCCCTTCTTATGATGGTATGGATATTTCCTTGTTTTGAGTACCCCTGCTTCTGTACCATACTAGGTATAAACCCTACACTAATCTTTTTTTGCTTAATCATTGAGTAATAATCATTATCACGCGCTTCAAACAACAAATATTTCAAATCCAAGATATTTCAGTACGTGTAAGTGACCTTTCGCGTTATCCAAGAGATGAGGGAATTATATACAGATCACATTAACCCCAAGTTATAGATATATACTACATCATGAAAATCCCGATCTCATAATAACATTTCGTAAGATTTAGTCAATAAATAGAGCCTCCTACTGAGGCAAATATCATTTGGACCTCATTTATGGTTTTTTATGTGCACAAAAATTGGACTTGTGAGCGTCATTGTTTCCCCTCTCATGGCCGTCGAAGAAAAAATTCCCAACATGGTGATATCAAAGGCTGGAATGGGAGGAGATGGGAAGATAAGTTGGGAGTCCTATTGCCGACGCAGGGGCTATAGTTTCTGGAGTGACATGGGATTGGTGAATGAGAATGTTGCCAATTCCGATCCAGAGAAACAAGTAAGTGGACTGTAGCTAATTGGAGATATGAGAAAAGATGGAAAAGTTATTTTCCCCTAAACAAATAATTTAATGTTTCTAAATTGTTGCAGCTTATCCAACATCTTGAGCACCTCTGCTGTCATTTCCATTTCCTTCCATTTCTTTACTCGATGCGACTTACATAAGGTATCATTACTTGTTTACCCTTCTTCTCAATTGTCTTCCATCATCATGAGTAACAAAAGTGCAACGGGTTTATTCTCAAGGCTTCGAGATATGGTAGTATGCTATATCCTTTCTAAGCTCCCTATTAAACATGCTATCAAATTCTCTGCTCTTTCTCTCAGATGGAGATTTCTCTACACCCAAATTCCCCTACTCACCATCTTTCCCCCACACCTCCTTATAGATGATGATGATGTGGAGGAGGTTAGTTTCAAGTGTTTCAAACTGAATTTGCTCGTAAATGAAGGATTGGAGAACATAATCTCCAACATTTTTCCAAAGCATTCTTCAGAGCTGGAATCTTTTCACCTTTACGACGATTGCAAATTTAGCTACCAAAACCTATGGAAATGGTTCCACCTTTACGACGATTGCAAATTTAGCTACCAAAACATATGGAAATGGGTGAGGATTGTAGGGAAAAATAATGTCCAACACATCACTCTGGACCATTACGATTTGAAATATGAAGGAAGGAGCAATTTCACATTTTGTCATTTCATCTCTTGTTTGCTACCTTGCTTGTATTATGAAAATATTGATTATTGAGGCATTTTGTTATTTTTTATCTTGTCCAACATTGTCATTGTGTATAAAGCACTTTTGTCTAACATCAGTGAGCAAAATTCAATTTTCATTGATCTTAAGCCTTTATTTCGAACAACGTCGTCAGATATATAAATGTTGTTCTTCATAGATTTATATATAATGATAGTTTGGCAGTGAGGTTTTAAAATGAAATAATCCAATGGAATATTATAATATAATGGAAATGTTATTCGGAAATACAAAATCATGGAAACGAAAATCGGACATACGGTGTTCCTTATTTTAAAACATAGGAAAAAACCTCTATTCCTGTAATTGTGGTTCAAAAAAGTATTTCCTTATTCTGAAATGTCGGATTCTGGATTCTTAATTTCTTTCTTGCTGACTTCCGCTTTTCACTTTGAATAAATCGTAAAGCGTAAATTGGAAATTGGAATTTACATGTTCAGATTTAAAATTTCGTGCTTTTCGACTTCCGATTTCCTCACATGAAAATCCGAGCTTTAATGTTCTTTGCAAATATATTTTTGTCCACTTTCTGAATAACGACATGCAAAATGCACAATTTCTATACATTTTTAGTTCAAATATTTTTTATTCCCATTTCCACTTTTCGCTGTGTGGAATGCAAAAGTCGAAAACACCAACTATAAACTTTCCTAGACTTTCTATTTCCGAAGTTTCAGTTGTGCGCTTTAATTTCAACTTTTCGCTGGTCTCTTAACATCTTTCTCTAATACATTACATACTTCTTAATTAGGAAATATACCAATATCCCAATTGACATGAATTGGCATACTTTTTTAAAGTTCAGTTATAATTTTTCATTTAAAAATGTTTAGCCTAAACAGTTTAAACACTTTCAGAATTTCCATAAATTATAAGTTTAAGACTTTTTAAAAGAACTATGTTTAAATTTATTTAATTCAGTGTGGGACACAATTCTTTATACTAAATATAGTTTTGGATATAATAAAGGTGCTTAGAATCAGTAAGATATAATCTCCTTTAAAGTATATCAAACACATATTAATAAAAATAAAAAATAGACATCATTATGAAAACTCGAAATCTAATGAGTGGCGACATTACTATTTCTAAATGTCTAAAAAAAATACAAACAAAACTCGATCAAACTGGGAAAACTCATTTTCCAATTAAATAAACTTCCAAAACTATCCTATGAAGTGATACTAATTGACAAATTAGTATTAGGAATCAATAACCATTCATGAGTTGTAGTAAAATAGTATGTAAATTAAATAAATACATTTTTTCAATGTATATTTCATATGTCAAGCTTGTAATGGAAAATCATTATATAAATAAACACATTTAATGCATGACCAAAGTATGATCAATATACCACAAATATAGAGAAATAACTCAAAATTGATGAAACAAATTTAATAAGTAACCATAGAACATAACATGAGTAATAGTGTTAGTTTATTCAATTGCAAAACATTACATTCTTTCCACAACTACAAATGTATCGAAATTGCTCACCTCCTCTGTTCCCATTTTCGATTCCCCGATTTCCCATTTCCAACATTTCACATTTTGCAAACCTATGTTTTGCATTAAGGAACACCTGACTTTCCAATTTGCGATTGTCCGATTTCCAATTTCTGACATTTCGGATTCCGGAAATCCTATGTCCTATGTTTTCCAACAAGAAACACCCTATGTTCCAATTTTCGATTCCCCAATTTCTGAGTTGCCACATTTCCAATCTCATAAGTTTTGTCTTTTCAAAAAAAGAAATGTCAAAGTTCTTATTTGCGATTTTCGACCTCTAGGTACCGGAAACCGATAAACTTCTGATTTGTTAAAATCGTTTGGTGTTTCAAGTTTTATTTTGTCTGTTCGTATTCTTTTCTCTTTGCCACAAATGTTTATGGTAAATCTAGCTCTCAAATTAGAGGAAATTTCAACTCAAAATAGGCCTCCTAAGGAAAATTAATAAAATAATAGTTCAAATAATAAAATAATATTT